>PVKM010025111.1:0-20130 GCA_004027735.1 Carollia perspicillata
TGACAGTATTAGCACCTGTTTATGGCCTGCCAACTCCATGGTAACCTTTACTGCCTCGGACTGTGTGAATCCTGTGGGCTTTCTTTTTTATTAATAAAACCACTTTCCATGTAAAGTGTAGAAGGTTTTTTGATACAGTAATTTCTCTTGACACAAAATTTTGTGGTTTTAGTCAAAGACCTTTGTATCTTAATTTTTCCATATTTTAGTTAATGAATTAAACATCACATCCTGAGATTATTCTACTTGCCTAGTAGCTGAACAGATAAACCCCTCTCCACCAAATCATTAAGGTGGTAGATTTTTGTTTTGCTGTTTTTGTTGTTTGTTTTAGTTTGTTAAAGGCATCAATTAAAACTTTCAAGGGAAGCTTGGCTATAAATTTCAGAATCTGTGTTTCATATTACAGTGAAATAGTTAATAGCCAGAATTTTTAGGGGATATCCTGGTCTGTTTAACTGGATTTTTATAATACCTAAGTATTACCAGGAAGTTTTGTTCTTACCCTTGTTAAAAATTCTTTCAAGTAGCCCTAGCCAGGTGGCTCAGTTGGTTGAAGAAGCATTGTCCCCTACACCAAAAAGTTACAGGTTGGATTCCTGGTCAGAAGGCTATGGGAACCATCCCTGGTCTGGCAAGGCGGGCACATTAGGGAGGCCACTGATTGATGTTGCTCTCACAGTGAAGTTTCTGTGTGTGTGTGTCTGTCTGTCTCCCTGCATCCCTCCTTCCTTTTCTCTATTTAAAATAAATAAAGATGTCCTCAGTGGGTGAGGATTTTAAAAAATCCCTTCAAGTAGAAGGTACCTTATTTAATTTAAGTATGTTAAGACTCGTTAATGAGTTGAGTCCTTGTTGTATTTGTTTGTGATCTGGGGCATTGTTAGGCCTCGGATACTAAGATGAGTCGCCACCAACCCCAGAACCTACATAGGGTTTTACCTTTCAACTGCATTGACGGGAGCTTGTTTTTTCCTACTTTTTTCTTTTAAAGGGACAGTAATGGAGATATAATTAATGTTCCACGTTAGGTTTTGATGAATTGAACCATTTTTTCTTAATCATGTGGGAGATCGCCTTCACCCATTACCAAAGAGCAAATAAATGCTTTATAATTTTCTGTGGTAATGCTACAATTAATGGGTGACGGGAATAACAAAAGAAAAACACTATCCCTTTAAGGACCCCATTACCTTTTTGTTCTTGGGCAGTTCTGTTCTCAAAAGTAGTGTCACATTTGAACCCACACAGTCCCAGGATTTGGAGCTGTGTTAAGTAAGGCATTCGTTCTGGATTAATTTTATGATTATCTAAGAAGAGATTAAAACATAGCTTTCTTTAAAGGAGTGTTTGAACAACTGTTTTATACACAGTTAGAGTTAACTAATATTTCAAAATAGCATGTATTTATGTCTTTTTTTTTAAGATTTTATTTATTTATCTTTAGAGGGGAAGGGAAGAAGAGAGGGAGAGAAACATCAATGTATGGTTGCCTCTCATGCGTCCCCTACTGGGAACTGGCCTGCAACCCAGGCATGTGTCCTGACTGGGAATCGAACCATGATCCTTTGGTTCGCAGGCCCACGCTCAATCCACTGAGCTACACCAGCCACATAATTATATAAATTTTACATGTTTAAATACAGAGGTAAAAACAAATCATCCAAAGATGACACTCTGCATTTTGACACTTTTTAGAGAGAAGGGAAGGAAGAGAAAAAGAGAGGGAGAGAAACATCAATTGGTTGCCTTTCGCACACCCCCACCTGGGGACCCGGCCCACAACCCAGGCATGTGCCCTGACTGGGAATCGAACCAGTGACCCTTCAGTGCCCAGGCTGGTGCTCAGTCCACTGAGCCACACAAGCCAGGGCTACATTTTTGACACTTTTACCTTCTCTCATTGACTGTCTTCTTATTCCTCCCCCTCCCTTGTTTTAACATATTTGGGATCATACTGTAATTATAATCCTATTTTGTGACCTTTTTGTTTCTAACAGCCTGATGGTCCTTTTCCTTGGTCATTAAGTGTTCTCTTACAACCTGATTATTAATGGCTACATAGTATTCCCGCATATAAATGCTATTTAATACACATAATTAAAACCATGTTGTAACACATTGAGGATGTCTTGGTTTTTCACTGTTTCATGCCTCTAAGGCACTGTAGTGGGTATCCTTTAGTAAATCTTGTACACCTGCTAGGTGTTACCTCAGGGCAACTTCCTAAAAGTGGAATTCTGGCGTCAGTGTGTACCGTACACACTTTTAAGGCTTTTGCTACCCATTGATTTCCATTACTCTGAACAAATAGTGTTTATATCTTCACTTGCCATGTATAAGAGTTCCTATTTTTCTGAACTCTCAACTATCCATGTTACAATTTTTAATATGATTTTTAAATTAGAATGTTTAAAAATTATGTATGAGGAAGTTATTTGAAGCCTTTAATACCCAGTCATTTAGTCTCATGTAGCCTACCAAGTATAACAAATTCAAGAACTTCTTTTTAAAAAACAAAAAACCAACTTCAGGCTGATCCGGGGGCGGAAAAGGCTCGTGAAGATCATGTAGACAGCACCAAAAGCACGAAGTGGAAAAGAAGTGTCCAGAAGAACCCTTTTTCAGTAGGCATGGTCTTAGGTGCAATGTTAGGTGTCCCACTGTTTCTACTTAATTTATCCCATGTATTTTTTCCTATTACATTAAAATCTTCCTCAGTCACATCATTTTAATGGCTGCATAAAACCCATTGTATGGCTGTATCATGCTTTACACAACCATTACTCCTAGGTTGTCTCTAATTTCTTGCTGTTAAAAATAACCCTGCGGTGGATATGATGTGCTTAAAGCTTTGTTTGCATTTTTGTCATTCCTAAGGACAGATTCCGTGAAGTAAAATTCGTATGTCACAGCAGAAACAAACATTTTGAAGGCCGTCAATACATACGGCCCAATAAATTTCCCTCCCAGCAGCCTTGCCAGCACTGAGTATCCATGTTGTTTAAAATCTTTGCCAATTTAACAAATGAAATGGTCTTATGTGTTTTAACCAAGAATTTTTTCTTAAACAAATAAGACATAATGAGAAGCAGGACTATGGATTACATAGCAGTCTGTTTTATTATAGCATGACCAATACAAATGTGACCAAGTTTTTGTACTGAAGTCTTGTTGAAGTCAACTTACTCCCCAAAAAAATTTACTCATAAGTATGTTGCTTTATTTTTCCCAAGACATGGGTAATTTTTTAATTTGTTATTTTGGTAAATCAGTGCCAGGAGATGATGCCACAGAGCGATCTGACCGGAGGTCACTGGCATTGACTGCCCTGGCTCAGCACTTCCGCTCCTCGGTCCCAAGTCCCCCCAGTGGGTGATCTGGGTGAACGTTCTCCTTTTAGGCCACGTCATTTTAAACCCCTGTTCCTCGGTTACTGTCTTGCCCCTCCCCCTTCCTCATCCAGGTAGCATGTGAATGAAAGGGCCATGTGAAGAATTTTTCTCTTCTTAAAAGATAGGTACAGGATGTAGACTAGACAAAATGTGCTTAGGGTTGCTAGTATATCTGGGCGCTTCCAGGTAGGCCAAGGAGAAAATTGTGCTTTGGGCTCCTCAGAAGAACGGTGCTCCAGGCACCCGACAGAGTACTGTTGGGAGTGGTATTTAGAAATTTGGGAGCTAACACTGCGATTTTCAAACTAGAATATATGAACAGTGTGCATTTGAATGACTTACTTTTTAACTGAGTGTATCAAAACACCGTACAAACAAGTGTTGTCTCTAGTTCGTGCTGATGGGGAAACTGAGGCATGAGGAGATTAATCGACTGGCCCAAGGTTACAAAATGAGTTGTTGACCTCTGGAAGCAGAAGCTCTTTCCTGTTCACACAGCAGATACGGCATGACAGTGTCAGTCAAAGCTGCGCACATGCTGTCTCTTTCCAGACGGTTCCGCCCTGTCCTTCTGGGACTTGTCTCCAAGGGTGAGAGGGTGGTTCAGGTTCCACAGCTTGTTCAGTCTTCTGTTTCTTGGCAGAAGCTTCCAACAGGCTGACAAGTTAGCTGCCAAAAAGTATGACAGGTGGTACTTTTTATGACATGGGCCCTGGACAGTGATTGTTCACCTCAGGCTACTCTTTGAAGAGCTGCGAGGTGGGATTTGTGCAGTGAGTGCAGCAAATGACCTCTGCCCCGTTAGCAAAGGGTCAGGCCGTGCTCTGAATTTGCGTGCCCATTTTTGAGGAAATGCCCTACATGACCTTTTCTTCGTATTGAGATGAAAGTTTGAGGTATCTGAACTGCAAATGCTACCTGAGCACTTTAAGGGTCCTTGTAATCCCTCCATGGGGTGCCCCAACCATGTCTTTAGCCCTGGGTGTCAGAACAGGGCAGGCGGGGGTCTTCCTAGACAGAGACCTCTGAGACCTAGAGGTGGGTGGGCACTGAAAGGAGGGAGGTTTGGAGTGAAAGTCAAGCAGGAGGCTCGGAGTCACGAACCACAGGCCAGAAGCACTGACTTTGAGAAAAGCGATTCCATATGGGTGAAATAAAGCTATCAGTTCATTTATTTTAAAGAATTTTGTTAAAATATTACATGGCCAGTTTCAGGGGAAGGGCATCCCCAGGAAATAGCATAGGGAGTGTCATCTGTAACCAAAAATAAAATAGAAATGAGAAAGCAACTGACTGCAGCCCAGGGACTGGGTGGCAGTTACGAATGACAGGAGAATGGCCATGATGGTCCCAGAGGTGTGGCCTGTAAGAGGCTCTAACACCTGTCATCCCCCTTATAATGATTTTTTAGAAGCAGGGACTGGTTTTCTTTGTAGTTTTGGTGTTGGAATCAGGTAGTGCTGTCTGCTGAATGTAAACCTTTATTTCATTAATTGGCTACATGACTTTCATCTTTTTGAGTTTTTAAAAAATTGTTGGTAATTGTGATTGAGTCTTCACGAAATTTAGTGGGTCATCAAGGAATAGTTGACCCCCTTTTCTTGTGACACCTTTTAATTTCATTCACCCTTAATGTTGATATGTCTGAAAATTGAATGGACACAGGTGTGATTGTGTTTGTCCCCACCCCACCCTTAAGGAAAGCAGCCACGCTGATTAAAAATGTCAGCAATAACATTTAGTTATGACAGGAAGCTCTGGTTGTGGTCATTTGATCTACAAACTGTGTGCAGGTCTGTTGCTTTCTGAGGGTAGTCCTATCTTGCAGGGTAGAAACATGACTGCAACCAGGTAAAAAGTGAAATAGCATAGTGACCTTAGTTTTTTAAAACAGTTTTGGATAGTTAAAACAAATTGGCAGATTAGTGCATAGGACAGTTACAAAATAAAACTAAATTTGAATTTGATACATATTTATCTTTACCTCCTATTTTGGAAGAGTTATGTTTTATCCCTTAGTTTTTAGGATAATGGTTGTTTCTATTCTGGTTTCCTCTGGCATGTGAATAGTCCCTTTAGAGATGGGCTGGTGTTTTCTTTATGCATAGTTTGTTACCTTTCTCTGCTTTCCTAGACTGGTTTTTAAATTTTTATAAGTTTGGTTCTAATACCCTAGAGAATAATTGTTCACAACTTACTAGTTCTAGTACACTTAATGGTATTTCTTACCATTTAGTTTTTCTCATAAGATGCTAATATTCATGTGGGTATTTGTCACCCACAACACAATTTGATGAAACTGACTTTCTGTGTTCCTGGAGGTTGTGTTTCTTCAATCATGTTTGCCTTGTGGGCCACTTCTCACTCTTGGTGTACAGAAGGTGTGGAACATGGTGGTGGAGTGTTGGTTGTAGGTTAGCACCAGGATTTGGAGAGTCCCAGGTGTTGGGTATCCTTGGCAAGTTACTTAACTGCTCTAAGTCTTAGTTTCTTCATCTTTGAGCTTACAGTTAAGTGTCAGAGTTGTGAGAATTACTACAAAGGAGTTTGAAGGAGGGGAGAGTCCTGGCGGGTAGTAGTAGTCATGTTCATGGTGGTTTGACATTAAATCAGATCTTAAATGCTCATCTGCAAAGTACTTTTCTGGTTGTTGTAATTCTAGTATAGTTGGAGGGCTGTAAACCTTAATGGTAGTCTTTGATTTCTGGTTCATTTTCCCCATTATTCATGCTTATATTATTTTATCCCAGTCATCATTCTTTACAAAACTAATTAAATGCATTTTAAAACACATAACATTGTCAGTACCCACTCACAGCCACCCCCTCTAGGCCCAACTCTGTCGTCTGTATGCTGGTCTAATTTGTTCTGAGTCGAAAACCAAAGACAGATTCTGGGGGTTGATATGGGACCTCCAGAATGGGATTTGCACAGAATAATCTTATTTTTCCTCTATTCTTCTAGTCTGTTATGTTCTGAACCCACACATGTTTTCGGAAGGACCAGATGGCTGACACTGGCTAATGGGAACCAAAAGACAAGAGTGAAAGTAACCTGATTGTTACATACCCCAGGCTTTGCGGTGCTTCACCCTGCCCCCGAGAAAAATTTGGTTTTTCCCTCTGGAGACTACCCCACTGTGTCAGAAAACTTGAATACAACCTGGCTGACCCGAGGTTAGACTGTCACGGCAAGCAGCAGCACTTGTTGAATGGAGAGGATTACACTCAGGACGGGGAGAGAAGCATCGGCCTTCACGAAGGCGGTGTAACCTTGTGGTTAAGAGCTTGGGTTTTCGAGTCTGTTGGATCTGGGCTCAAATTTAGCTATATCACTGATGAATTCCTTGATAATAAGCAAGTTGCATGGCCTCTCCAAGCCTTGATCTTCTCATATGTAAAATGGGGATAGTAGTAGTAGTAGTAGTAATAGTAGTAGTAGTGTGCTCTGCACCTTTGATATGGGGCATGAGTGAAACATGGACAATTATTTACTGTGTGCCAAGCGCTAAATATTAACTTTGGTTGTTGTTATTAAAGAGTTCATAATCAAATGAGAGGAGAAGCACAAAGAAGAAGGAACAAGGCTTGAAAGGACACAACAACGTTATGTTAAACATAAAAATGGATAGAAGTTTTGAGGCTTTAAAGAAAGTGCTATGAATGATCAGACTCAGGCAGGTTTCTGGGACTCATTCAAGGGTGTATGGAAGAAGGTCGGCATCATTCACCTTGTGTAAGCAAGGCGTTCCAGATCTAGAGGGTAACACAGACGGAGACATTTAGGAGTCATTGTAGACCTCTGAGCAAAAGAATGATGAAGTAGCTGGCTTTCCCTGCTATGTGTAAAGAGACAAATTGACTAAGTAAAAATAGCCATCTCCTAGAATTAAGTAAGTTGATCAGACAGGAAGAGACAGCCCCAAGGGCCCAACAGATTGGAGAAAATTGTCAACTAGGTAACAGGCTGAATGGCCAACCAGAAAGGAGTAGACAGAGGTGATTACAAGGTCGTTGGGAGTGACTTAGATGGCCAGGGATCCAGAAGAGAGAAATCATGAGGTAGGTTTTCTTCTTTGAAGGTGGGGAAAGATCAAGTGCAGACTGAGCTGTGGCCAGCGTTTGCAGACCAGGAATCCACACTAGCTCTGATCAGAGAGCTCTTGGTGTGCAGGAACTGCCGGTTTGCCGACGTGAAAAGAGCCCCAGACTGGGTATGGTGAGTCCTGAAGTCGCACCCCAGCTCTGCCACTCAGTGAGCACGGGTAAGTCATCCGCCTTCTCCGGGTGGCCTTGATGGCCTTCCCTTCTCTGAGGCCAAAGAAAGGAAATCCAGAATGCCCAGAGCAGCCTCCTTCCTGTCTCAAGGTAGAAAAGGGTCTCAGGAACCTACTACATGTAGTAGGAGCTCCTAGTTGTGGGTTATAAACAGCCCTCTGTAACCGGGAAAGTCAAATTGCAACCATAGTCAGTGACCCAAACAAGTGACTGTGACACTGGTTACTTCTGCCTTGAGGGCTGGACCACTGCACACCTGGAATGTAGCAGACCTTGGGGACCAGGGGCAGTCACAGTGCTCACTCGCAAGCTGCTCTCTGAGTTGGCCTTACCTGAGCACTAGAGAGTTGGTTGCAGAGTATCTTTCTGCAGTTTTCCAAGCTCTTTGTGCAGACAGCAAGAATTGCTGTGGTGGTGTTGTTTTAATTACTCTCCTATCGATGTGTCCTAACTTCTTCGCCTCAAAGACACCAAGTTGGCTGAAGTATAGGTCCAACACTGAGTGCTTTGAAAGAAAGCTATTTGATTCCTGTTCACTAAATGCCCTTTCTTTCAGGGTAGTAGATTTAAGGGCTCTGCCCTCAAAGTACAGTGCTGTTGACCCTAGTTTGAGGGTTCAAGCCGACCCCTGGGTTAACTTCAACAGATGAAAATTTTTCCTTGGCTACAGCAACAGCCCTAATCCTGACCAGCCATGGAGAGGTTCGGTTCTTACAAGGAAAATGAGTGAATGTGGGAATGGCTCACCACATTGGGAAAGCAAAACTCACATCCTGCTGATGGTTGGCTGAGGACTGTCATGTCCACATACAAAGAAAAGCATGTGGCACAGTTTTAGGACAAAGGTGAGCAGAGACCCACTATGGAAAGGGGCACATTTCTGTCATAGAGAGAACATCCAAGGCATGCCCCTCGGTGAGCAGTGTTGGTGGGTGACCGCAGGCACACGCATGGAGGCTTGCTTTTCCTGGCTCCCCATGTCCACTCCCCATCCGTTAGCTGGTGCCCAGCACCACCTCAGCCAGTCCTTGCCAGTTAGCCACTAATGAGCGCATCTCCAGGGCAAGCTATGCTCACCGTGTTTCAGACGGGACTCTTCTCCAGTCTCCCTCCTCAGAGATAATAATGTCGGGAAGACGGAGATGGCCCTGAGTTATTCCAGAAGGGGTGAGATGAACACTCCATCTTCTTCAGTGGGACATAGCAGGTGGTATTTGGAACCACTGGTACAGGTTACTAGTATCAGGGGAAGTCTGTGTACATGCTCAGATGATCGTTGTTCTTCGGGGAATTCTTCTAAAATTGAAGTCTTGGAGTACTTCGGTTGAGAAACAAGTCATTCCAGTTTGAGCGTTTTCAGCATTCGGACCGGGAGCCTGAGCCGTGTGTTCGGTATTGAGGAAGGGCTTATGTAGCCCTGTCAGCGGTGGAAGAGTGGACTGAAGCCTAGAACAGCCCACGTCCGGTGTGGCTTTGTTTGCCCTGTCCAGCTCCCTGGCCACACTTGGTCAGAATCCTGGTGCCCACTTTTTCTAAGGAGAAAATAACAGAAACTCCCATCCCGTCATTTTTGACTTCATTTGTCAGCGTAATACATGACCCCAAGAAGATGAGTTTGGGAAAAGGCAATAGTAGAGAAATGTTGAAGAAGGGAGTTTTTCTTTTAATTGATAACTAGCGTTCGTTTAATAATTAGGCCATGCTGTTGGTTCTCTCACACAGGCACAGGGGGAAAAGGTTGAGAGACGTGACCTGGAAGTGTCTAGCAAGAGGAGGAATATTGGAGGGTTTTTGTTTGTTTTTATTTTTAGCAATCCCTGCCAGAGAGGGATTTTTAAGTTTGTCTTAGATTTAGTCTCCAGAATTCCTTCATCTTTTTTATTTTCATACTGGAATTATGAAAGATGGTCTTTATTTTTAATAGAGCATAAGAGAAAGGGTGTCTGCAGCTAGAATTAAGAATATCATCTGTCGGGCTGTGTTCTCGAGAGGCTCACTCTCAGGTCACACCAAGGATACGTGTGCATGTGTGTGTTGAATATCACTCCTTCCTCTGACAAAGGAAGCAAAAGGAGAGTGCTTTGGCGGGGCAGAGCTTAGTTTCGAGTTATTTTCTGCAAAGTGCAAATGGATGTTAAAATGGATTACAAAAGATTCTTGGACATTAGTTATCAGAAAGCTCTTTACTTTTTGAAGGCACTAAAATTTCGGAGATAGTTAAAATGTTTACATAAAACTGAATGGGACCCAAACAGTAGTTTTAAAATGTATTTTAGATGATAAAAATTAAATTTCTCCCTGACCATCTGCCACTCTTGTGTAACCCTCTGGTGCCACCACATTAGTGGAAGTTACCCCTCATGAGGCCAGAGGAGGACTTTCATTTGTCATAGTTCTGATGTTAGGAGAAACCCCGGGCATGTGTAGTGTAGCTCCCTCATTTCACAGACTGGGCCCAGAAAAATAAAATTATTGAGATGTGCGTTTCAGAGTTGGTTTATAGCTGAACGAGGGCTAGATCCCAAGCCAGTTCTTGTTTCTCCAGTCTTACTAGTTACAGTGTGCCTCAGTTTCCTCATCTGTAAAGCAGGGATAGTAGTGCCTGATTCTGGGGTACTGTGAATATTAAATAAGATAACATTGCCTTGTATATGGAAATTAATGAATGTCTAGTAACATTTTGTTATGTAGTCTCTGCCTTCTCTGGGGAACCCTCTCACTTTACTGAATGGAACAAGCCATTCTTTGAGTAAAGCAGATGTACGTAAACAGTGATGTGGCCGAAGCAACCGCACTGACCTGGTCTTTACTTTGCTCGTAGAACAGGCAGGCATCTCTGTCGAGTGTGGTTTGTGGTTGTAGGAGGATAGTCGGTTTAATCTTCCAAACCCACCCAACATGTCAGTGGCAGAGAGAAGTGGCAGGTGCCTGATTTACCCTTGGACTGGACTTTGGCATTAAAATGTTGCAAATAGTATTTGTGGCTTTCCACAGAGTAGTGGCCAAAATTTTCCTGAGAAATAAATTGGATCTCACGTCAGCTATTTTAATAAGTGACTTGGATAGCCCCCCAAAAAATACGGCTCCTAAGTGACCCACCTATTGGGACTTTTTAGTAGGGAATGTTAAGGAGGTTCTGTAGGAGCCAGTATTTTCTCATAACACGGATGAATCCCTACAACTCAGGGAAGAATTTCATTGGCAAGGCATGCCTTCCTTCAGCCTCAGCGAAAGAGAGTTCTGACCGAACACAAATTTGTGTTTTCAGATCATTGTGCCTCCACTTAACAGACCATCCTTACTTTCCCTCCGAGGTCAGAACAGGTTCTGCATATGAGCCTTGGAGCAGCTCGAGCGCGCACAGGGTGGTCTGGGAGTCTGGGAGAGCGCGCTGCCTCGTAGGTCTGACACACACTTCACTTTTTAATAAGACCGACTTTTTATTCCAGATGACTTGCAGAGCTTAGGGTCTTGCATTCTCTGACCACCCCCCACCCCAAGTAGTTCTGAACCGCCCTTATTCTGAAGGAAGACTGTCTGTGTAGATGTTTTTCTTATTTAATCTTTAGGGGTCACTGTCCCTTCTGACATCACATTAGATGAGGTGGGGGTCGCTGAATAGGACGAAGCCCGCGGGGTGCTTCACTGCGCCCACACTGAGTGTGCCCTCCCAGCCCGCTCTGCCTGGCTTCCACTCGCTCTCATACGAAGCCAAGAGCAGTGATGCTGTGGCAGAGCAGACCTGTGGCCAGTTTTGACAGCTGAATTCAGGTTCTTTTGCGGGGAGGAGCGGGTACTTTATTGTGATCTATTTAGAAATAGACCGAAGTAGAAAGTAGTTAGGTTTGATTTTTTTTTTTATTTGCTTTCCAAATTTTTTTTTCTAAAAATGATAGTGTGGCTTTCCTCATGACCCACCGACTTTGGAAAGGAAAAAGCAGTGGCAGTATATTTTATCTGTTAGATTTCTAGTGACTAAAGCACTTTTAACATAGAAAGTCAATGATTTGGAGAGGCTTTACTTGCTCTGTCAAATATGACATCACATTCAAACTCACTTATTAAGCTACTCAGCAGTTCTAGCCCATGGAATTAATGAAACCATGTTTTACAGACTTCATAGCCCATAAAGGGAGCCAAGTGCCTTCTGGATAATGTTACTGTGAAACATTTCCCATTAAACAACTGGGTGTGCCTGTATTACAATTTTTTAAGGGAGTTGAGATTGAGTGACTCTTAACATTTGAATGCCATTAATAGACATGGCAGTTTAAAGAACCCTCCGAAATTGTCAGCTGTGCATTGCCACCTAGAGAGACTCTTACTGGAGAGGAACCCTTTAGTAAAGAAAGAATCCTGCAAGACCACGTTCTCTCACTTAACATGTTGTCGAGTATTATGTGCTGGTGGAGCTGGAATCATTTTGGTCAGGCTGAAGGGACTTGTGGCAAGTCTTGTAACCTGTTTTTAGTGCCAGTGTGTTTAAACGCAGAGAAACACCGAGTTTGCCGGTGTGCACAGCTTTGTTAGAATTTAAAGACATTGCTGGTGACTTCCCTTCATGATCAGACACGATCATTAAGATGGTGTTGGTTTTTAGATAGGAGTGGGCACAAAGCTAGACCTACCTGGGCTGTGACAGACCAAACTAAAAGTTTAGTGATAACATAGTTATAGGGCATTTGTTTAACCTTGCTTACAAATATTTTATAGTTTCTGTGCTTTCGTTTTATACAAGTTGTACTCTGTAACAGGCATTAATAGAAGTTTGGAGGGAGTTTGTTTTCTTTCAGGTATATGTTAAACCCCAAACCTCTTTGCTAGGAAATTCCTAGCAGTAGTTTGTATAGGAGTTTGCATAATCATATAAAGGTTTTAGATAATTCCAGCCTAACTAAAACCTCATACAAATGAATTTGGAATAACATGAGGAAGTGAATAGCTCTGAGTATTTTCACTGATAATTTCTGGAACATTTATTCATTTGTGACTAATTTATTTAGGCAGTGGAATAGGAACTTTTTTTAAAAAATTCTTTAACTAAGGAGATTAGAGACACTGAGATTATCTTTAACTTGTTATGTTACTCCAAAGGTGATTTAACAGATGAAGCACAGGGCCTGAATGTAGGTCTAATCAGTGAGTTCTATGTGGTATTTTGATACCTTACACCAAGCACCCCCAGAGGTCTTTGTAGGTGCCACCAGCCACTTGGGGAACAGAAGAAGTGGTCTCTAGATCTAGCCAGTCTCCTACTAGAACGACAGGGGTCTACCTTGAGAAGTCTCCCTGTCCCCTTGTAGTGCCTGTTGGCACCAAGCAAAGTGGTTTCAGTTACAGGGAGGAGAAAGTTGGTCCTTAGTTTGCAAACCCCACCTAACCTTTGCTAAGCATGAACCTCATTGTTTTCTCTTTAATGTCATGAAGCTGGATGTCAAAATGGTGCCAACCAGGCTTTTGTTTGCTCTCTTCTAGATATGGGTTTGTGGAGTTTGATGATCTGCGTGATGCAGATGATGCTGTCTATGAGCTAAATGGCAAAGACCTTTGTGGTGAGCGAGTAATTGTTGAGCATGCCCGCGGCCCACGTCGAGACGGCAGTTACGGTTCTGGACGCAGTAAGCATTTAAAGGGCATTTGTATCAGTGACATGCCTTTGTTAATAAATGTTAATTTTTTAAGTAATTAAATTATTGTTACATTGAAATATATTGATATTTAAGCCATTTGTTTTTAAAATTATGTATCTTAAAATGTAAAATTGCAAATAAACATCTTTGATAATGTTTAATTTTAATTAAATTAATGGCATAAATTTCTTGTTTTAATACTTTATAAATATGTTTAATGATGTATGTTTGTGTTGTTTTGTTTTTCTCTGTAATGCAATTGTTTAACATAGATTTAACAAAGACCTCAATGTTTTAATTAAAAGAATCCTTTGAGGCTAAGATGACTGCCTGTTCCATTTGCTGACCTTGGGTTACCTTTCCATGCGTGGCTCTTTGAACCATTGTGGCCCTTGGCTGACCAAAACAGGAAGCCATGTGACGACCGCAACCTTTCCCCATTAGACCTGGGTGGTGAGGATCCCAAGGGTTAGACACAGATGAGATTAAACTGAAATAGGTGCCTGAAAATCTTTTTTTTTCTCATATAAAATATTCACAAAAACTTTAATCACTGTGAGTAACACCAGTAACTGATTTAGTGATTTGGTTACTTATTTCTAAATTGTTAAATTGTTAGTAGTTTTTAATTTATGCATGTTAACTTTAAATATAAATATTAATGAATATATATACTTAACAACTTTGTAAATTGAATTAAATTTTCATGTTTGATTGCTTTTTTAAAGAAAAATCTAGTTTGGATTTGAGGGTGGGGATAGAATTAAAATATATGTGTTGTTTGGGTTGGGGGTTAATGGTATATTTAAGGGGAATATGTGCTGTATCATTTTTGCCTTTTCCCCCACTGAAGTAATCTTATCTATTTGAACCTTCCAAAGGTGGATATGGTTATAGAAGAAGTGGCCGAGATAAATATGGCCCTCCCACCCGCACAGAATACAGACTTATTGTGGAAAATTTGTCAAGTCGGTGCAGCTGGCAAGACCTAAAGGTTTGGACCCTGTTAATCTTCTGGGATAGGGTTGGGCAAGAGTTGGCACTGGCCGGGTAGGTCAGCTGGCTGGAGTGTTGTCCCAGAACGCCAAGGTTGCAGGTTTGATCCCTGGTCAGGACACAGAAAAGAATCGGCCAAAGAATGCGTAAATAAGTGGGCCAACAAATCCACATCTGTCTGTCTGTCTGTCTCTCTCCAAATAAATGGATGGATGGTTGGGCAAAAAGTTATGGTTGGGAAGGAGAATTTTATGCAGGCCCCGGCACACACAGAATGTAATGGTATTCTGTGCTCGAAAGCCTTCCCAAAGCATTCGGAAATTCTGTAATTAAAGTTTCTGTCTGAGTACAGAAGACATCAGAATTTCACTGCTGTCGTGTGTTACAGGGCCGTCACTCTAAGGTCGGTGTTGTGTGAGCTTTTCCTCTGGAGCAATGTTCCTGCAACATTACTTGTAAGATGCAAGTGTATGTCAGCTTCCAGTGTAGGCCCTCTGTGCTAAAAGTGGTTATGTGACCCATGTTTTTTCATAAGGTTTATTTGATTTTCATGGAATATTTATCCTGAAAAAGGTTTTTTTTTATTACGTTTTTAAAAGATTTTATTAATTTTTAGAGAGAGGGTAAGGGAGGAAGAGAAACATCAATGTGTGTTTGCCTCTCGTGCACCCCCTGCCAGGGACCTGGCCCACAACCCAGGCATGTGCCCTGACTGGGAATCGAACCAGCAACCCTTTGGTTCGCAGGCCTGCGCTCAAGCCACTGAGCCACAACAGCCAAGGTTTTATCCTGAAAAAGTAAGAGTTTTTTTTTGTTGTTGCTTGTTTGTTTGTTTTTAGATAACAAAGATGAGATCCAGAAAAAAAGGTTAATTCACACAGGTGGTCTTAGCAGAAGGGCTGGGACTGGGCGAGGGGCTGGTCGTCGCCGTTGCCGCAGGCCCTTGCTCAGCGTCTGCCGTCATGACCACGTGCACTGAAGGGAGGGGTCCAGTGTTCTGAGAGCTCAAGGCTGAACATTGTGGGTGGAAGCTGGAAAAGCTTTCAGTGTTTTGGGTTAAAATGGGACCTAACCAAGGTCCTCAGCTGGTGTTATGTTCTGTACCTTTGGTAGTTTCACTTTTAGGAGAAGGGAGGAGTGAAGTCAATTTTCTAGTAAGTCAAGGCAGCCTTAAGAGCAGGCTTAAATCCCAGCTCTGCTGCGCATCAGTTACTCTGCTGCCGCAGGTTAGTTTGCCCTTGTGCTTCGTATTCCTCAGCCATAAAATAGGACTAATACTCATTTCTACTCAAGATTATGTGAGAATTGAAGGCATTTTTATATAAAAAAAGCCTATAATGGTTCCTGGCACAGTAAACATTAGCTATTAGTCAAGGAAATGCAAAAATAAAACAGATTCGGGGGATATAGTTACTATTTGAAATCTGTGCGTTCGTGACACCCCGTGGCGATGGCACGAGATGAGATTTACACAGCAGCGCACCTCTGGTGTCACTGAGGGTGGCCCGTGCTGTGCGGCAGAGCGGTCAGGCGCCAGCTGCGCGTTGGTCAGCGGTGGGCCACGTGCCTGGTATACAGTGCGGGTATACGGTGGTGGTATATTCCATGTGGCCTGGGTGTGTAGTCGGCTCTGCACCGTCCAGGTTTGTTTCTGTGTGAGTGCGTTCCACAGGGCTCCCATGACGCAGGTGCCTAACAACACGTTTCTCGGGTGAGGACATCAGCACAGCGTGACTGTTAAGAATTCCAGTTCTGCAGGCTGGCTGCTTAGTTCAGACCCCGGCTTACTCACCTACTACCTGAATGACCTCGGGCAGTTTATTTAACATCTCAGCATTTCACTTTTCTCTTATAAAATGAGGGTAATGATTATATCTGCTCACATGGCTGTGATTAGGACTGAATTAATCAACTTATACCTGTCATACAATGAACATCCAACATGTTAGCTGAGGTAAAGCAGTTTTTGTGCAAAGATGTTATTGCTGGATTATGAATAATAGCAAAAGACTATACATACACACACACACACACAACACATACACATACACACACATGTATCTATATAAACTTAAAAGTCCCAACAATTGGGAAATCCTCAGAGAAAGTATTGGGCACACAGATTATGAAGACATGCAAACATTTTATGATTCACTGAGCAAAGAAATAGTATCAAATGGCATGTGTTCAGTGTTTATGACAGTAAAATATAGAGAGGAAAGTAATAAAAATAAATTGCTACTGAATATTCACACTGAGTGTATGTTATATATAAAGAAATCCGGGGAAATCGGCCATAAGTCCCTAAGTTTTAAAGTCATCTAAATTTCATTTTCAAGCACTAATCAGATCTCTCTTTCCTACACTGCTCTAGTACGTGTCTAGCATGTGGGCTGTATTCTCTCCTTGGACTGTATCAAGCCCTTAAAGAGAGCGAGGAAGGCGGCCAGGAGTAGTGAAGGGACGCGGGCGGTCTGAAGCCAGAGCTGGGCAGCACAGTTCTGTGGCCTTCTTATCTTTGATTTGCTTTGAAAAGATAACAGTTTTGAACAAAATTGAGGTTCTAGTTTTATAATCCCTGTATGTATTTGTTTACGTTATCAATATCTGTACATGTTTTTAAACAAGAATTTATAGTGAAATGTAAAAATCCTGACTTAGAAGTAGTGATAGGAGCCTCTAAAGCTTCTATAAACAAAGGACATGCCAGCATAAAACCTAGAAAGTGATAGTAACTAAAGGTTTTATATTTACATGTAACTTTATTTAAAAGAACAGTTAAATATTAATTACCTCTGCCACCTACCAAATGCCTGATGCTCCAGAGAACCTCGGTAGATGGTTGCTGTGTAGACTGAGATATTTTCAGAGTAAACTTTATTCTGAGGAAAGCTAGATTTTCTTCCTAAAAGAAAGGGAAAACCTTTGTAATGGTGATGGCATTAGCAACTTCAGCAAAGTATGTGTTAACCTATCAGCAACTCTCTTTCCCTCCAGGATTACATGCGTCAGGCAGGAGAAGTGACGTATGCAGACGCTCACAAGGGCCGCAAAAACGAAGGGGTGATTGAATTTGTGTCTTACTCCGATATGAAAAGAGCTTTGGAAAAATTGGATGGAACCGAAGTCAATGGCAGGAAAATCAGATTAGTCGAAGACAAGCCTGGTTCCAGAAGGCGCCGGTCCTACTCCAGGAGCCGGAGTCACTCCAGGTATGTCGCCCTCTGTGTGTCAGAGCCCGCCGGAGACTCGCGAGTGAGTGTGCAGACAGCCCGTCTCCATTCTCCTGCTGGGTTCTCGGTGACATGGTTCCATCTGGTTCAGTAACTCAGAACTTTGAACTGAATATTTATTTGTGAAGCTCTTGAACTCTTATGTCATTAATACAAATAGAAGTAAAGTCCTTTCTCTGAGGCAGGAATCAGTGACCTTTTTCATTTCTTCTTGGGTTCGCCAGATCATCCCTCGTGGGGAGCAAACACGGTTGCTGATGAGCCCCTTGGTCCCTCTCCCAGGTGCTCCAGCTACTCAAGACTGGAGACCTTATTCAGCAGTTACTCTGCAGCGGGGCCAGGCACTTGCGAAAAAGGCAAACACAGTTCATGAAACGCAGGCTAGTGGAGAAGACAGGCATTGAGGAAATCGTTGCTGTTGTGCCGAGTTTGTCTAAGGAAAGGTACACTGCACGACCAGTCTGGGGAGCAGCAGGCAGAGGCTTCCCTAGGACACGTCGCAGAAACTGAGCCCTGAAGGATAACTTGGAGATGGTGGGCAGAGACTGGGTCTGCGTGTTGCAATTTATTTATTTTAGAGAGGGGAAGCGCGGGAGAAACAGAGGAAGAGGAACATTGATGTGAGAGAAAAACATCGATTGGTTGTCGCTCGTGTGCGCCCCAACTGGAGACCAAAGCCGCAGCCTTTCGGTCCATGGGATGGTGCTCCCACCCACGGGGCCACACCGGCCAGGGCGGTGCGTCTTCATTCTCCTTTGAGTCGCCGATCCATCCTTCTTCGCCTTCTCTTTTTCTCCGTGAGTGTAGTTGTTGGAAAAGCGTGGTTATCTGTTTCGAAGACTTCCCCATAGTTGAGATTTTGCTAATTGTGTCCTTGCGGAGGTGTTGAACACATTCCTTTAGCCTGTCTACTATCCTTACAAACTCATAGGTGGGTGCTGAGGCATTTAGAGTGAGGCCAGGCGCACTTCGTGCTTCCTGTTGCTCACTTGGGTGGTGTCTGGGTGCCTTACCTGGAGTGATTCCAGCATCCGTGTGCTCAGGGGTGGTTGGCCCACGCCATCCGTCCATCACAGGTTCTGCACCAACACTCCCCCAACAGTTGTAGCATCTCTTGATAATCATTAGCTAGAGCCATTCATTGGAGGTTGCAAAATGATGGCTTTCTAATTTTATTGTTCTTTCTGCATTTAAAGGCTATAATTCTATAAAGGATGATTTCCCTCATCTATTCTTTTGTTACCCCGAAATAGAGTTTTTATAGGACATGCAAAATCAAGTTTGATACCTTTATTTACCAACTTTCGGAATATTAAATGTGCCCTAGCAAACCCCAAAGGTGATAAGGGTGGTTGTTTAGTATCATTTTGAATGAATTCTTGGGTGTTTATATATTTAATGTTTCATTTATTGCAGTCATAGTTTTTTATGCTCTAATTGTTCCCTTTTTTGTCATTGGGAACCGTTCAAGTTGGCTTCTGTTTCTGTACCTTTTGGTTTGGTTTTTGTATGAATAGGCTTTACTAAATATTTCCCCAAATGTACTTTTTATTGCGATCATTTTCAAACAAAGTTGAAAGAATAGTTTACAAAACATCCCTATACCTTCCTCTGGCTTCAGTAGCTGTTGGCATTTTGTCATCTTCTGCCTTGTCTCCCACTCTGTACGTATGTACAGTTCGTACACGCATGACAAAAGTGTGTTTATGTGTATTTATACATGCACCGTGTACATTGATTTTGTTGCAGCGTCTGAAGGGAAGTTGTATAAATTATGACACTCTGCTCCGCAGTACCTCAGCATGTCTCCAAGAATGAGGGTAGCCACACTCCTGGTCTCTAACCTGAGAACACTAGCAGCGATGCTGTAAAGTTACGCAGTGTGCAGGCCGTGTTCCAGTTTCCCCAGTTGTTCCATGGATGTCTTCACAGCTGCGTCGTCTGTGTGTGTGTGTTTTCTGACCAGGACCCAGTCCGGCCCCGGCGTGGATTGCAAGGGGTCGGCAGGGCCCCGCAGTCTGAAGCGGTCCTCGTTCCCCCTCGCCCCAGTGATATTTACTCTCCGTAGGGTTTTCTTAAACACGAGCTCACATTCTGAACTCATTTGTGTCTCCTCTTGGTGTCATTGAATTTGAACTTTATCTCCTGAAGTACCTGTAATCTGAAAGTTAGATCTAAACAAGAGTAAATGAGATACAGGTTCAGCATTTGGGGCGAGAGTCCTTTCATAGATGACGGTTCCCAGGGACCTCTGGAAGTTTTCCCCTTTCTGCCATGATGAGATATTCTGGGCCCTTATTTTTTTCCATTTGTGTCCTGCCTTACACCTGGATCCCTTGTTGCTTTTGGTAGGTGGTAATAAGGAGAGTCCACAGTTTTGACTTATTAAAGATTTTTTTAAAGCTTGGAGTGTATTTTTTAAATGGCTGTCTAGTCACAGTGAGTTGAATAGATTAGATATGTCAAGAGCAGAGGTGGGGAGTGGTGCTTTTTTCTTATTTTCTTACTGAAAAAATGTCTGAGTGGACTCCATTTGGCTACACTTTAGTCAGCAAGTTGGTTTTTTTTTTTTTTTTTAAGAAATGTTTTCTTCCTGTAG
>PVKM010025112.1:0-20134 GCA_004027735.1 Carollia perspicillata
AATTATCTGGTTGTTCCCATGCGCAGGGGGAGGGCATGGGCCTTCTCCGCAGGTGCGAGGAAAGTATGCAGTAATGAGAACCTTGTCCCTGGGAACTTGTAAGTTTTATCTCAAGGATACGCTTTGCAGCTTCTGAGGCACGGTGCTTAAAAGCTTTGCGCTCTTTCAATAAACTCGCCATGACCATCGGAGTCTTGGTCGTCTCTGTTACCCATCCTCCAACCCTCACTTGCGAGGCCCCCCTGAGGCAGCGGGCTGCGACAGTTGGGTATGGCATTTACGGCCGCTACCTGCCCACAGGTTTTCCTGGAAGACCACAAGGCCAGTCTAGAACAACGTCGAAGACAACGTGAGATTCAAGAGAGTTGGACAGATAAACTAAAATCTGAGATTAATGATATGAAGAATAATACAACTACGCACCCAAAGAGGTCAAATTCCTAATCCTAAATACTTTCATTTAAAGAAATGCAGCAGTTGAGAAGTTATAATAGACAACTCCAGACTGAGATGGATGGCTTAGAGACATTAATTAACGTTTTTCAAGTGTGAGGACCACATTTTAATCTCAGGACTAGGTATAACTTTTAAGACAATATTGGATTTATAGATTCAGTGCCACCAAAATTGAAAGATCACAGGTCACCACTGACACACCAAGAGCTCAAGACATAAAGGATGAAGCAGAGGTTCAGTCAAACTGCACTGCTAACACCTTCGCCACCACCAGCCTTAATCCCCTCTGAACAGTGTGAGGTTCCAAGGCATTTCTGAGCCAAAGACCTGTATATCTCGTCTAAAACCAAAGCTGAAGTTCAAGAAGATATTCTGACATTAGGAGAAAAGTTTCACCCATACATAGGATGTTTTTCAGATTGAAAATGTGACAGTATGCTGTTGTGCTAACCATAAAGGTCAGCCCACAGAGCTAAGAATATCTCATTCTAATGTTATGGGTAGTTGAAATTCACAGCATGCAAGTTCAGCCTCTGCAAGACTTGGTTGTAACACTGCCTACGGTGCCCTGTTACGGAAAATTCAGTAATCCAATCCGTTCCTTTATGGATATGAATATAATTTCTAATGAAAGGGTTCATTACACTTTGATATAATCCATATCTACATAACCCCTAGTCTTTCAGATCCCCTCCACTTATGTACGCATGAGCGAATTTTGTACACTGATAAGTATGAAAGCTTAGTATTCTTTCTTTGTGCCTTCTAAAGTATTTGTGAATATCTTTAAATCAATCTCATTTTCTCTGCTCAAGTCTTATTCACTTTGTTGCTCTAAAAATTCTCTATTTTGTCCACTTTTTAGTATTTCTGTTGTGGAGAAATATGTTTGCAGAAATAGCTGAATTGCAAAACTTTCATTTCAGCAATTCACCCATAATTAAGGCCATTATTTCAGCCAACCAGTAAATAGCACCTGTGACCATATTGACATCATAGGCTGAGCAGCACATCCCCTGAAAGCCACAGAGTCCACCACAGCACTGGCAGTGCTGGTGTTTGCTGCACACCTACAGGTGTGAGCAACAGTGCACACTGCACACACCCACTCATAGTGATTTTTCTATTTATTCTTCTATTATACACATTTTTGTATATATTTGAATTATTGGTTGTATTTCATTTGTATTTCCCAAGCATAGAAATTATACCACCTCTTTTTCAGTTGCTCATAGCATCTGAGAGCTGACAAATATTTTATCTTTTTGTTGTTGTTACTTGACAGGCATATGAAAATGTGGAGACAGAAAGGCCTTGACTTTTAAGGCTGTAAGGGAGAGATGGTGCCGGTGCCAACAGAGGAAACCAAAAGGTAGATGGGACCTGAGCACCCAGCTCCCCAATCTTCATTTTAGCTCAAATCTCTCCAGTTTCAGAGATAAATTGTGAGCTTGGCAGCCCCCACCCTGTTCCATCCCCAAATAGCTTTGGCACCTCTGAGATCAACACCCTTAAGGAGATGTGTTTGTGTTTTCAGCTGAGGTTGAGAAGGGGGTGTTTAATAGGCCAAGAATGAGAGACAGGAGGGCTGATCATCTTTTCAGATTAGCTGAGCATAAAGGGGACCCTGGCTTTGTCGTTTTTCCTGAGCATCTATCCCCAGAGCTGGGCTCACTGCTCTGCTGTGAGGACAACAGAAGCTGGGGCCTGCCCTTCTGACTACTCATCAGGAAATGCCACTGTAGGCAGCAGTGTTGAGCCATATTTGGTGGAAGGACTGCTTGTTGCTCCCACCCAATGGGGCCCTTGTTTACTTTCCTGTACCCGTATTTCCCCAGATTGGGTGACAGTCCGGGGAGAGGACGTGGGTGGGGTGTGTGCAGGAAGCCGGAATCCTCTCAGCTATTAAACACACACTTTACCCAATCCTGCTGGTCGGAGCCAAGCTCAGAAGTGTCCTGCCCCTGCACAGGAGCTGAGTTGGCGTATGTGGGGGGCTCATCCCATGGACCACGCGTAAGCACTACCGCTGGGTCAGGCTCCCTGGATACCGGTTCACCTTTATGCAGCCCCAGTGTGATTTGATTCTGCTCGTCTATCCTCTGACCCAAAGAATTTCCTCTGGTAGTTTCTGTAGCTGTCTTTCTCTGAGCAGCGCCCTCCAGTTGGAAGATCTGACAAAAGAGCTGTTGAAGCACAGTTCAGAGGGCAGAGGTCAAATGTCTCAGCCTGTAGAGGCATTTTATAGGATCTGCTTCTCATCTAAATCCCTGTCTTTCCTAATGTACACATACTCAGGACATGAGAGTTTCCACTTGACTTGTTTTTCTGTTTTTTTCAATTTTCTATTGAATTTATGAGGTTGACATTGGTACTAAAGCCATACAGGTTTCAAATACAAATACAACTCCGGAGCACATCATCTGTGTATCGCATCATGGGCTCACCGCCAAAGGCAGCTCCTTCCATCACCATTTGTTCACCCTTTCTCCACTTCTACGGGCCCCACCCTCCTTTCCGTCTAGCAATGAGAATACTGTTTTCTGAGCCTGTTTTCTTGTTCATCGTTTATTGGCTTTGGTGGTGGTGTGTGTGGGGGGGAGGGTTTGGCCTAATTTCTGCAACTTTTTTTTCACCCAAGTTCTCTCCCCTCTGCTAGCTGTCAGTCTGTTCTTTGTATCTATGAATGTGTTTCTATTTTGTTGTTATTTTTGTTCATTACATACCACATGTAAGTGAAATCATATGGTATTTGTCTTTTTTTACTGGCTTATTTCACTTAGCGTAACACTCTCCAATTCCATCCATGGTGTCACAAAAGGTAAGATTTTCTCCTTTTTTACGGGCAGCAGTATTCCATTGTGTAAATGAATCACAACTTTTTTATCCACTGACCTATTGATAGACACATGGGCTGCTTCCAAATCTTGGTTGTTGTAAATAACAGCAATGAACATAGGGGTGTGTATATTCTCTTGAATTAGTATTCTTAGGATATGTACCCAGAAGTAGAATCACTGGGTCATAAGGCAGTTCCATTTTTAATTTTTTGAAGTAACCCCACACTGTTTTTCACACACCAGTGTGCATTTTCACCAATAGTGCATGAGAGTTCCCCTTTGCCCACATCCTCACCATTTGTTTTTGATTTATTGATAATGGTCATTCTGAGAAATATGAGGTGATATTCCATTGTGGTTTTAATTTGCATTTCTCTGACAATTAGTGACATTGAGCCTGTTTTCATATGTCTATTGGCCATTTGTATGTCCTCTGGGGAGAAGTATCTATTAAGGTCCTTTGTGCATTTTTAATTGGATTTTTTGGTGCTGAGTTGAATAAGTTATTTATAAATTTGGTTTATTAACCCCGTATCAGATGTACTGACAAATATATACTCCCAATCAGTGGATTGTCCTTTCATTTTGTTGAAGGCTTCCTTTTTGTGCAAAATCTTTTTAGTTTGATTTCTCAAATTTGTTTATCTTATTTTTTGTTTACCTTGCCCAAGGAGATACATTAGAAAAAAATATTTCTATGAGAATTGTGTGAGATTTTACTGCCTATTTCTACTAGGATTTTTATGGTTTGGGGACTTACTCTTAAGTCTTTAATCCATTTTGAGTTTACTCTTTTTATTGAATTTTGGGGGTAATAGCAGTTAATAAAATTATATAAATTTCAGGGGTATAATTCTATAATACATTATTATATATTGTATTTTGTGTGTTTATCCCAAAAGTTTATCTTGTGTATGGTGTAAGGTGGTAGTTTAGTTCCTTTTTTTTTTGCAAGTATCTGTCCAATTTTCCCAGCATCATTTATTGAACAGACTGTTTTTACCCTATTATATGTTCTTGTCTCCTTTCTCAAATATTAATTGACCATAAAGAAGTGGATTTATATCTGAGCTCTCTTTTGTGTCCCATTGATTTATATGTCTGTTTTATACCAGTACCATGGTGTTTTGATTACTATGGCCTTGTAGTATAGTTTGATATCAGGTAGTGTGATACCTCCAACTTAGTTCTTTCTTAATATTGGTATGGCTATTTGAGTTAGTTTGTAGTTCTGTATACATTTTTAGAATATTTGTTCTAGTTCTGTGAGATATGCCATTAGTATTTTAATAGAAGTTGCACTGAATCTATAGACTGCTTCAGGTAGTGTGGATATTTCGAATGGTGCTATTTTTTCTATACCTGAACATGGTATATGCTTCCACTTATTTGTATCTTCCTCAGTTTCTTTCTTTAGTATCCTATAATTTTTAAAGTGCAGGTCTTTTGTCTCTTTGTTAAATTTATTCCTAGGTACTTTATTTTCCTGTTGTTGTAATTATAAATGAAATTGTTTTCTTGTATTCTCTTTTTCATAGTTCATTATTGGTGTATAAAAATGTCACAGGTTGCTGAATATTAATTTTGTGTCCTGCTAATTTACTGAATTCATTTATCAGTTCAAGTACTTTTCTTGGTGGAGTCTTTAGGGCTTTCTATATACAACTTCATGTCACCTGTAAATAATGAAGTTTTTCTTCTTCCTTGCATTTAAATTTTTTATATTTTTAATTATCATCTGCATTCAATATCATTTTTGTATTAGTGTCAGGTGTACAGAATAGTGGTTAGATGATCCAATACTTTACAAAGTATTCCCCCTGATATTCCAGGGTCCACCTGGCACCAATACAGTGTATTGACTATATTTCGTATGCTACACTTTACATACCCACGTTCCAAGGAAGAAGCTTATACCTAGACATTCTATCATTTAGATACCAAATTAGCTATAAAATTAGGTGAGTGAAAGTAGGGGAAAGGACAACTGTGATATTTCTTTCTACTTTAGCTTTGCTCCTTAACTGATGAATTTTTAGTTTGTGTCCAAATTTTTTGTTTTTTAAGATATTTAAATCCATTTGGAGTGTTGTATTGGTTTTATTATGTTTCATAGTTGGTTTTTATGGAGGAATTTGAATCAGCTTAAGTGTTTTGATTCTCCTTTTCTCTCTTCTTCTTATAATATCTTCAGTTCAGAGAAAAATACATTTTGTGGACTGGAAATGTGATTGGGTACTTCGTTCGATTCCTAGGTCAAGAGCGTCCTCTCTCATCAATATATTGCAGTGTAGCTGCTTCCGTGGATTTCAGGTACCGGAAGGTGGGTGTTCCTTAAAATGTCATTGTGCCTAACATCCCCCAGTACCCTCCCTACTTTGCTCAGACATACTTGCTTCTTTTTCCCTTTGCTGCACAGATTCCAGAAGTATTTTTTCCTTCCTTCTGCCCTTTTCTCCCCAGAGTGTTGCCTTTCCAAGATGGATTCTTAAAAGTCCTAAGTGCATTTTCAAGTCTTTTCCTTGTACCCCGTCCCCAATCTTCTGGAGCTCCATTTCAGGATTCTCACAATGACTGTGCCATTCTCTCTCAGCGGAAGTCCCCAGTTTCTCTAAAACCCTTGGGGCTTCATAGAAGGTTAGTTACAAATGACTGCACTAGAAATTGGTTGTTATTTTTCTATTTACAGGTAATTTGAAGTTTTATTGTTTTCTGGCTCCGAGTCATGCTAAACATGTATGAACTTTGTGTCTATTTTTTCATTTCATTGCTATAGTTTTTAAAGATGTTTTGGAAATTCGGATTTAGATAACTGCCATTACCCACCCCTTTGCTCAATATTCTTTGGATGGCCTTTCTACCCACTTTTGAAATTATGAAGGAAAACAGTAACTACCCCCGCCTTGCCTTGCCTTACTCATGGCCTTCATGGCATGAGGCAACAATCACAACAAAAACGTAGAACATTATCAATGTCTTGTTTTTCTAAAATCTGCTTAACTTTAGTAAGTTATTTTAATGTCTTATATAGAAATTAGAATCATATTAATCTATCGTATTTTATTAATAAAGAATAATTATACTGTCAAGTAGATATTCAACAATAGAAAAGATGGAGAATTATAGTTATTGAAGAGAATATGAAAAATTAGGTTATTTAATTAATTACAAAATGAAAAAAGAATTTTAACATGGATCGACTCAGGCCTTCCCTGACGACTTTTTTTATAAACATGCAGTCCCTCCTTTGACTCTGCAAATTACCCTCCAGGGCTTTATTTTTTTCACTAACACTCATGAGCATTGATTACATATATAATTTACTCATCACTATGTGTGTGTTTTCCTACATAATGCCACTCCATGTGGATGGTGATTCTTCTTAGCTTTGTTCATTTATATATGTTCAGGTTCTAGAAGAGTACCTGGCATAAAGGAGAGGCTTCACAAGTACTTGTTGAAAACAAGAATTTTAAAAAATACGTTCTTGAGCCAATATAATTATAATCTTAACTTCAGTTAAGAAATGCATCTTACATATATCAGGAAATTTCCAGCTCTCTATTTTGTTTGTAATATCTCCAATACAACTGCTATCAACATCCCATTACATAGCCTGTAGAAAAATAAACTGTTATCATGTATAATCAACCCAGTGCTGCCACCCTCCCATCTGCCAGGCACCCAGCTTCTAGAGCAAGAGTGCCACTAGTGATAAGCACACCGGCATCAGGCCTGTGCTCTAAACCTTTACCCAGGGGGAGACAGAGGCCACAGAACAGAGTTCCAAATTCTTCCCACAAGGAATTGAGGGATGTAGTGGGCAAAGCAAAAAGCCCCCCAAATGTTCACATCCTAACTACCTTGTGAATTGGTCCCCTTACCAGTAAGTCCCAGGGACATCACTTAATTGGCTAACCCTATTTCACATGCTAAATTCAGAGAGAAGAAAGACGTCCCCTCCCCATCTTCCTTGGGGAAAGGCAAAAGAGAAATAAAAATTAGCTTCACATTGCCTGTCTTTCCCCTGGTCTCCATTATTGATTCAGTGTATGCCACTCCATCTTGGGAAAAATTGGGTTTTAACTATTAAATACAAATTGTTCTTTTTATTGTCTCTAAAGTCATGAGAATATCATATTCATACCAGCAGTGACCATCCTGTGACTTCAAGTAGGCAATCTACCTAATAATTAAGTCAGTCCACATAGGACAAGAGATTTTTAAACACATTTTAAATGGGGACAAATGCTTTATTTCACAGAACTGAAACTTTCAGAGCTTCACTAGCAAATGCAGATTATTTTTAAAACGCAGATTATTATCTCGGCACCGCCCTTCTGCCTGTTCTTTAAGTATTCTAGCTCTCTTGACCTTTTGTGTCTATTCAGTGGCGGTGTGTGACCTTCCCCTCGTTGTCGGCGTGGCGGATGCTCTGTCACCGCAACTGCTGCGAGTGGCTCCTCCTGCACATCAGCAGCATCGGGTTGACGCCACTTTCAAAATGCCGTGCAGTTTGAACTGTTTCAGAGCATTGCCACTGCCCCAAGATGAAATAAATTATATCTCTCTTCTTTATGTCTTCAGAAAGTCCTTGCCTTTCCGTCTTTAAAACAAAACCTGTTCAGCACGCACACAGGCTGAGAGGCGTGCTTCTCCAGCGAGTCACGGAGAAGCAGGGAGAGGCAGGCTGAACGTGCCAAGAAGGGGGAGGCTTTTCAAAAGTGCCCTTTTCTCCTTTGCTTCGACTTCATTTGGGTATTTAAAAACCCTCTCTTTACTGGTGAAAATAAACTGTGATTGCTGTACAAGATGCACTTTGAGCGTTTTGTCCTAGCTACATGTGTTTGTCATTGATTATATACATGTCTGTTGAAAAGCAGGAGTTTATAAAATAAGATGGTCTGGGCATTCTATTCTTGTGAAGCAAACCAGGCTCTTTTTTCGGAAGATATAATCAGCTGGATAGTTCACAGGTGTATCAATATTACTATGCCTACATCTTACCATTCTGGGCTTTTATAAACCTTCTTTTCTACTGCGTTCCCTCCTGAATGGAATCACCAGCCAATTGGTTGCCCATGTATATCACTGGACTGAATCCACGAATCTAAATGCCGGAATCAAAACAACAAGGAGTTCGCCGGTTCAGTGTACTCCCTCTCACTCTGGAGTTGAACGGTTACTAAGCGTCCCTTTCTATGCAATATGCAGTGTCTCGGCACCCTAGAATATAACTTTCACTCCTCCAAAGTTAATTCATAATTGTGCCTCTATTCCTACCACATGACCAGCAACTCTCTTTTTGATCATTGTAATGCATTCGTTACTACTCTCATTCTCGAAAATCAATCCCAGGTTATTTATTGCTCATGTCACAGCAATTGAGGTGGGCTACCATACAAATTTGATTAAATATTCTTCTGCCTAAAACACTTGACTAGGTTCACACCAAGATAAGTACAAATTCCTTGACAGGGCTAAACAGTATGAAGACATAAATGGTTCTTTTAAAAAAATTATGGTTATTCTATTACAGTTGTCTCAATTTTCCCCCTTTGCCCACCTCCACCCAACCTACTCCCTGCTCCCACAATCGATCCCCCCACAACAGTGAAAAAGAAGGTTTATAAATGTCCAGAATGGTAAGATTTGGGCATAGTAAAATTGATATATCTGTCCATGTCCGTGGGTTATTCATCCATGTTCTTGACTAGTCCCTTCCCCTTCTTCCCACCATAAATAGTTCTTCAATTTTTTCAGTTTTTCCTTACATTGTATTTCAGGTGAAATAGATTCAATCTCTTCCTTCTGTCATTTACATGTGCAGTTTTCTCTGCAGAAAATCCCTTTTCCATAAAACTGACTTTCTTTTGCCTCATTCCAACTCAATGTTTCAGGCTTGAGGGTTTTTTTAATTATTGTGTCATAAATACTGTGCTGTACCCTAATTACCCTCCTGGACTACAGCACTAACTTCCACAGATTCTGGGAACGTTGATGTCTGACAGCTCTTAAGTTGCATCCCAGAGACATTGTCCCCAGTTTAAGGCACCTGCCTCACTCAAAGTCATTGCCCTTCTTGTGCCCACCTGCAACCCATCCCTAAGTGATACAAGAGGTATAAAGACACAGCCCACATCCCAATGTGGCATTATTCTGAAGGACTTTGCTAGTCCCAGAGATCCCTCTGATGCTGGTTGAGGCTCAGTAGTGAGTACATCCCAGCTTATTGTGTCAAATGAGGTCCTTCTCTCCCACAAAGTGTTGATCTCAAGAGGACTTTTAATAAAAACAACCTCTGCTCAAATAATATTTTCCTAAGAATCTGACTTGCCACATATTTAAAAAACAATTTAAGACTTCTGCTATAGATCAAGCTATATTTCTAGGCATAACATCTGCTAGAATGCCTGTCCTAGTTCACTCTTTAGTCTGAGTTATATCCCTTACCTGTGCTCCCAGAGGACACATTTTTAACTATCACTGCAATTCTGAAAAACTGCAAAACCCTGAATAGTCTTCTAGATTCACCTCTATTTTTATTGAATGAAAAATTTCTAAACATTTTTATTTATTGTTTCCTTTTGTTTCCTAAAACATTCAGTATAATCTTAGCTGTCATTAGTGACATTTTGCACTTATGTTAATGCTTCTTTGGGTAGGTGTGTGAGAGATACACATGGTAGTGTGGTTCATGGCACGGATGATGGTATTAAGATTTCTGAGTTCAAATCTAGCTCTGTTACTAACAAGTTCTATAATCTTGGAAAAGTAAATTTAACCACTTCTCTCTTCTTCACGATAATGCAATATAATTTACACAAGATTTTCTTGAGAATCAAATTTACTAATACATGAAAAATCACTTATAACCACGCTTGACACAGTACATTTTAAATAAATATTCAATATTATTGTACTTACTTTTTCTTAAAATTTCTAAGCTTGCTCTGACTGGAGTAGCTCAGTGTGTTGGGCATTGTCCCATAAACTGAAAGGTCATGGATTCGATTCCTGGTCAAAGCACATGCCTGGGTTTTGGTCCAGGTCCCCAGTTAGGGACATGCAAAAGGCAACCAATTGATGTTTCTCGCCCTCTCTTCCTCTCTCCCTTTGCTTCTCTCTACAAATAAATAAAAATGATCGTCTAAAATGTATGGACTTCCTTTAGTAATATATTTCATTTTTGGCACCATGTGGTTGTATAGGAAAAATAGAATATAATTTCAAAGGGATATTTATGCTACTGTCCACATGCATACAGACTTTCCCTTGAGAACATCTCATCTTCCAATACAAATGGTTATGGCAGATGTGGGCATGTTTTGGGGGGCTAAGCTCTTTCTAACATGGTATTATTTATTATCTTCTCAAGTGATTTTAGTGAGAAGAATCTTTCTTATCAATAGAAGCTATAAATTAGGAGGACTGAGAATAGTTCTTGTCCATGTTTCCTATGAAATAAAGATATCTATCCCCAAAAAAATAATAGAACTGACACTGAAAGAAAGAAGCAGAGGTAAGCAATAGAGGATGCTGGTAAAGTTCAAATTCTTAGCTCCAGTTCTCCTTCTGGCTAAGCTGCATTATTATCTCTGTTATGGCTTGTTTATTCAAAGTGTCCTTTAATTTTATATAATAATCAATTATATTTCTAAATTTTCCAATTATGTCCAAGATAAATTGAATCCTGTTTATGTCACTTGTAATCAATAAAATATACTTGACATATAGAATAGGTAAAATAAAGGAAGATAGTAAAGAAAGGAAGAAGTATAGATAACTAGAATGAAAAAATAAGAGAATAGGTAGGAATAAAAACCATAAAGGGGAAGGTAGATTAAAGATGTAAGGAAGTTAATGTGACATGTATAAATAGCATGCCTTCAATCACCACGATTTTAACATTGCACCATCATTGAACACTTATTCACACTTAGTCTAGTCATTCTTCTACATTCTTCTAACATCTGATCCTAATTAATCTGCAGACAACTATGAGTTACAGCCATTATCACCCCATCTTATGAATTAGGAAACTCAGACTCATAGATGTAGAGTAACTTGTAGAATGCTAAATATATAGGAAGTGTAATAGAAGATATTTGAGCCAGGGTTGGTCTCCTATACTCCAAATGTCTTTCTGTTGAACCGTGGCCAAAAAATGAAATATCATTCTAATAAACTAAATGTTCCCTAATGAAACATTCAATCTAAAAACCATTAGAAAGCAATTACAGAAAATTTTATAAAGAATACAGACTATAGGATGAGAATGGTAAGAAGAAAACCAAGAAAGACATACTATTGAAAGCAAAACAATATTGTCCAAAGATGGGGACAGTAATGATGATGATGATAATAATGCCAAAAATGAAGTAGATAACCCAATAAAAAGCTGTTGACAGATTAAATAACATAAGCATTAACAAAAATTTAATTCATGATTGAAACTTTTTGTCCAAAACAGAAACAGATATGAGTGAAGGAATGACACATAGATCATTACTGTCTTACACAAAAGCAGCCTCAAAAAAGAGGAAAAGAGATGCAACAGGTAACAGTGTTCTAAGTAATATTGGAAAGTGAGAAAGCACATAACCAGTGTGGATTCTTTGCTCAAGTACATTTAATTTGAAAAGAAAGTCATAAAAGGTGATCAGAAAAGGACATGAGTTTACTAGGATGGAGAAAGATGCTGGGTATGTTTATGTCTGGGAGGCAAAGCATTTTAAGTCAAAGTGGTTGCATGTACTCATATGTGAAGAGGGCCACTCATGTCATAAAAACAAAACAAAGTGAAGGGGGAATGGATTAGAGTCCATTCAAAAGTAACCTCTGACAGGAAATATATCTTTTCCACTAAGATGAAAAGCAAGGAATTAAAGATGTAAGTGAAGCTGACATATTTGAAATCTAGTAGGAAGACTTCAGCAAACAACTTAATAAATTAATTCAGAAATATGTTTTATCTCAGGGCACCTGTTCAGTTGTAAGAGGGGCAGGGCCTTAGGTATTCACCAGGGCAGGGCAACTCTCCTTGCCGCACTGCTCCGCTACCTGCAAGGGAGAGGCCAGAGAGGGAACAATGCAGCTCCCCTGCTCATCCCTAGCCCCACTTTCCAACACACACACACCAAGGCACATTATCGTTGAGCTATCCAAGATTAAAGATAAAGAGAGAATCTTAAAAGCAGCAAGATGAAAGGAGAGAGTTACCTACAAAGGAGCGCCCATAAGACTTTTAGCTGATTTCTCAAAAGAAACCTTGCAGTCTAGAAGGTACTGGAAAGAAGTATTTGAAGTCATGAAAGGCAGGGACCTACATCCAATATTACTCCAGACAGCAGAGCTATCATTTAGAATGGTGGGCAGATAAAGCGCTTCCCAGATAAAGTCAAGTTAAAGGAGTTCATCAGCATCAAGCCATTATTACATGACATGTTAAAGAGACTTGTCTAAGAAAAAGAAGATCAAAAATATGAACAGTAAAATGACAACAAACTCACAGCTATCAACAAATGAACCTAAAAGAAAAGAAAAACAATGAAAACAAAAACTAAGCAAACAAGTAGAACAGCAACAGAATCAGAGAAACGGACATCACATGGAGGGTTTTCAGTGGGGAGGGGAAGGGCGGGATAGAGGGAAAAGGTACAAGGAAGAAGAAGCAAAATCGGTAAGCATAAAATAAATGGGGAGAGGTAAAAAATGGTATAGAAAACAGAAAACTCAAAGAACTCATATGTACAACCCATGGACAAGAGCTAAGGGGGAGGGAATGCTGGAGGTTTGGGGGGTGCAGAGCACAGGGGAAATAAAGGGGAAAAATTGGAAAAACTGTAACAGCATTATAATAAAATATACTTAAAAAAGAAATATGTTTTAATTAAATTTGTTTTTATTTTTTGCTTTATGTACTATTAATGTTTTTATGATTGCCATTTTTATAAATGTGAAATTATTAATTACTTATACTTTTTGTTGCATTTGTTATAAAGGTTTGTTTCCACAAAGTCACAATTCTAGATAAATAAACAAAATTTGAAATATAAAAAGACTCCAAACTCATTCATGACAAATGGATTGTTTATTAACTGTTATGTAATTTTCACAAAATCAAAAAGGCTCTGAAGTTTCTACGTTTTCTGGGCTACCAGGGTATTTTTTTGCTGTAATCATATACCATGTCCTTCTATCATAAAGTCGTTTACCTCTTTCTGCCATGAAAAAAATAATTATGAATAACATGAAATAACCACAGACTAAAGGCAGACAGATCTTGAATCTGGAATATTGGGATCCAAGCTTCAGCTCTTCTTCTACACTCTTCCTCTGGTGCGTTAGACGACAGGCTTCTCACACATGCATGAAGAGGGCGTGGTGCAGTTGCCGGTCCCAATGGTGTGTGCATTTACATACGCACAGATGCCCTGGAAATCCAGACTTGTGTTTGGTGAACTCCTGAGAAACTTAGAAAGTACAAGTCACTGGCCATACTCGCTGTCTTCAAATTAAATAGCATTATTTAAGAATGTACCATGTGCAGTGTATTGCACCAGGTGCTGTGGGGAGCTCACGGAAGCAGAGGCACTCCTCCTCTCTCCACAGAATTCGTATCTTTATAGAAGAGATGAGATAGGCATGTAGAAATAGATAGGTTTCACAAAATAGGGTAATCGTTTATAAGTAGGGAAATATACTCCTATATAAAGAGGAAGAGAATGGGCTGGTTGGAAAATCATAGCAACAGCCTGAAAGGACATATGACCTAGGTTATAAAGTTATGTGTGAGGACATATTGGCGTGATAGAAACAACTCAACCGTGCGCGTGCAGCCGCAGTCGAAGATGGGACATTGTGCTGCTCAGTGCATTGCCTTGAATATGAAAGCCAGACAAAATCACCGTGAAGTTTAGAATATTATTATATGTTTGTGTGTGTACTTGTGACATACGGGGTGGGCAAAAGTAGGTTTACAATTTGAAGTACATGAGACAGACTTAATAAAGCAATTGTAATAACCTGCATTTTTTTCCGTGCAAACAACTGTAAAACTACTTTTGGTCACCCCTGTACACATATAATAAGAAAAACGGCTTCACTAAACATCAGAAGGTAACCTAAGAGAACAAAATTTAAATTATCAGCTATCAAAATGATCAAAACTTTGAAATATTAAATATGAATGTCACAGAGTGATGATAAAGGCTGTTAATTTCTAATGCACATGGTCATAGTTGTCTAATGCAATCTTTCTGGGTAGCAACTTAGTAATATATACTGGAAACCATAAAAAGGCCCAAATTCTTTTGCTGAGGAATAACAATTCTGTGCTTCTTCTGAATAAAATATTAAGATGTTCCAAAATTCATATATAATGAGGTTCTTCCTTATATTACATTCATTATCTCAATAGTAATCAATCAGAGCATCCAATGTTAGAGGTATATTTGCACAAAGTATGAAACATACAAATGACTTTATAATTTTTTAACAATGCTGACAGTATAATATGAAATAATGCAAGCAAGAGACAAAAAAGGTCTAGATCCTGTCCCCAGTCATCACCTGTATTTTGTTCAGTTCTTTAGGTAAAAGGCTTGAAAAGGGAATAAGTAATTGAGTCACATACTTACAGGTTAAAAGACGGGGAGGAGCCATCCTCCCACTCCCATCTATTGTCGGTTTTATTATAAGAGAGGCCAAGCCAAGTCTGAGTCACTGAAGGTAACACCGTGATATTCTGCATGGAGCAAAAGTACACAAAGGTATTAACACAAAAAAGTGCATTAGAGTTGAAAACAGAAAACTTGTGTCAAGTGAGAAAAAAGTAATTATAAAAATAAAAATAATGCAGTCTATGTATGCCCACTGACAAATGAAACATCAACAAATATTTCAGCACTGCAATATCTGTACATTCTCACACCAGGATTTAAATAAAAAGGAGAAACAAAATAACTAATAGAAAAGCTTTATATTTAAAAGGACTCAAAAAATGAATTTTTAACTCATGTTATCATTTATTCAACTAGGTACCTACTCTTTGATCTTGAGATATATCATTGAATACAAATGAGAAATATACTTGCTTCAGGGCAGGGGATGGGCCAGATAGAAAAAAAAAATCGAACATATGAATGGTCTGGTATGTAAAAAGCTTACAAGTGCTATGAAAAAAATAGAGCAAGATAAGAAGAGCACAGAGTAGGGCAACTGGTTTGGGGGATGGATGTGATATACAGGTTACAATCAAATGGGACTTTTGAGTTAGTTCTGGTTAAGTAAGTGACTTAATACTTGAAGGAGGTGAATATATTTATAAGTGAATAAATACTTGAAGGAGGTGAAGTTGTTGGCTATGGTTATAGCCAAAAGAACGATGCAGGCAGAGGGAACACGAGTTCAAGGTTTGTGCAGGGAGACCACGTGTAGTGTGGTGAAAAAGAAAGGTGTGCCGAAATGTAGCACACCAGGAAAGACCAGTAAAACATTAAATGAGAAGCTGTCCTTTTCCCTGGTTTGAGATCTGCAACCGAGCCCTTCCTTTGACCGGTACCTGCTGTTTGTTCCTATTCCGAAACAAAGAATGAAATACAATCTCACCATCAATCTATTCCTTTCTGCTGTTAAAAATGTAGCATTCAAAGAGGCACAAACATCAGAACACTTTGACCAAGAAACCATTTCCGTGCTTTGGTGGTAGTAGTAGTTTCCGTATTTCACCCAGTGCAGAGGAGGTCCACGCTGATCTCCTAGGAAATAGGATATCTGTGACTCAGGCCTGCAGACCCTCACAAACAAGGCCTAACCGCTTCATAGCTTTTCCCTTTTAAAAGAATGAGGCTGTTGATAAGAATGATCATGAACTCAGAATTATGTCAATTCCAAATTACCTTGTTTTGTATTTTGTTCTTGTAAAGCCTTCATGAGATGCTCATTCTGCATTTGGAGCCAATCTAGGGTCTCTATATGGAACAACAAGACTTAACATTATATGAGGACATACATTATATCGGATTTCTTTACTATTTTGGGTCATAGTAATGATAATGATCAAATGGCAAAATATACAAATAATTTCAGTCCAGTTCCCTTCCCTACTGAATTAGTTTTATCTCTGACTAAAATAATCAGCTGCTTAGAAACCAACCTTTTAAAATGCACAACTTGGTGATTGTAAGCAAGGATACTGTACTATAAACTTGAAATTGCTAAGAGACTAGATTTTAATTGTTTTCAACACAAAAGAAAGATAATTATGTGATATAATAAAGGTGCTAGCTAACACTTATATATTTATATTTATTTATACATTTATATATATTGCAATATATAAAAGTATCAAACCAACACATTATACCCTTCAAGTTTGCACATTATATGTCAATCTTATCTCAGTTAAAACAAAAAAGAAACCAGTCTTTTAACATGACCAGTCAGTAAAGAACTCTCGAATAGTTGACTTAATTGTTCAATATAGGTTTGATACATCACAAGAAAAAACAACATTTTAATGCAAGGCCTTTGAAAAATATTTATCATAAACATAGACTACATTTATATTGCTATCTAATTAGCATAAAAGATGTTTTCTGATTATTCCATTATTTTAAATTCCTTTCCTTAGGAGGCATTTGGAAAAAATGGACACACAATGAAAACACGATCACTTTTCATATACTTAAGTTCTTCCATTTTCATGTCCTCTGAACATCTTGCACACACCTCAGCCTCCCAAGGGCAGGGTCCATGTTGTATTTATTTTTGTTCTCCAGTGTAGTGGCGAACAACTAGTGTGCATTGAATACATGGGATAAATAAATGAGTTAATGTGCTAATTAATTAATATAAGAAGCTATTTTTGCTAAAAGTGAGGCTCAGTGTCAGAAGATGGAATGAAGACTGAAAGAGGCAAGGAGCCATCCAAACGACCATGCTGCTGTATCGGACAGTTCCCTATGCATAATGCAACAACCGTCTTAGGGCTGCAACAAGAAAAAAACAATCCAGCATTCCGTAAAGAGAGTCTGTTGTAGTTGTGAGGTTACCTTTAATTTCATCCAGATCGTTTTGAGCCCGAGGAAAGTTTTCTGCTTTGTCTTGGAAAGACTCGATCCATTGGGTGAGGTTCTTCATCTTGCTCTCTAATTCCTGAACACTTTCAAAGTCTAAGAGTGAGAATTCCAGGTATGTATAAGGCCACATGTTCAATTAGGAATCAGAAGTATATTAGATGAGGAAGTTAATTTTTATAATTCTCTCTTTAAGAAGTTCCCCCATAAATGTTTTCAAAAAGTATATTTAGCTAAGTGTATTTTAATTTATTTGCTATTATTTCTGAAGTTCAGTCTAAATCTAAAATATCTTAATTTCTTACATTTCAATGTATTTCTGTCAATAGAAAAATCGTTCAAATCAATTAAAACAGACAAAAACAACTACTACTCTGTCAAATCTTTTGGCATCATGACTGGTTGATTTAGTGCAGAATTTCACTTGCTAATCACAAGTATAGAATTTGAGTTTCAAACTATGTTATCAAAGCCAAGCTACTCTTTAAATAACAGATGGCAAATAATTTTAGTGGAAAAGTATGAAGGTAAGGGTAGCTAGGGCAGAGGAAAATAATGGGGGGAAATTGGGACAACTGTAATTAAACATCGATAAAAAATAAAATAAGTAAATTTTTTAAAAACATTTCTAATGTAGGCTACTGGTGACATGCACAATTTGAACAAATTGTCAAAGAATATTTCTATTCTCATAGTGAAGACAACTGCAAATTCATTGAACTAAATTTCCTAGTAAGTTGTAATTTTTGATATAATAATAATAATAATAATTACCATTAATATCTTATGCAGTCTTGCAATAATATATCCTCTCTAGAAAAAAATGCACAGTTGACAGCTTACAAGATGAAATTCATTCATATAGTAACAGTTGTGATAAATTCATGTCATTTTTTTCCTGTACTCTGTTCAGCATGGCAATGATAACATTTACCAAAAACTAGTATCTGAAAATGGTTTAAAGAAATATGATAATTTGACAAACAGGCTATTATTTCTTCTTCTTCAGTTAATCGAACTTACACTGATAACCAAAGAATCCACATAACACCAAGAGCAGCAGGCTGAAGAACCCCAGGATCACAGGCATTATTCCATACAGAGTACAGGGAATGGCGGAGGCTGGGAAACACAGTGAGAATCAGAGATAACGTCAGCTCCTTGTATTTGAAAGATCAGTGTCATTATTATTTTTCATGTACTGTTTTTAAAATATCCTTATTTTCTGAAGGATAATGTCCAATGCATGATTACTATGAACTATTAGGCTGAATACATTTTAAAAAACTATTTAAGAGGATATACAGAAAAGAATTAATATAGGGATCCTGCCTGCTGTCCTACAAGGCTTATTTACACAATGACCTTGGCTGGTATCTGGAAACTTAGATTTCAGGAGTGTTCTCACCACCATTCATGGGTGAGAGTGGCCTCCTGGTGGGCCACATTGGACATGTGATGTCAAAACTTGTTCCGGGGGGGAATTCACGGGACCTGTGTAACTCTACCGGGAGAGGAGCCTTGGCAGCTTGAGCCTGGTCTCCCTCACACTTCACATACCTTTCCTTTTGGTGATTTGGCTTTTTACTTTCACTGTCCTTGATCTAAGCTGTAAATACAACTGTACACCAAGTTCTACATGTTCTTTAAGAGATTCACCAAACCTGAGTGTGATCCTCAGGATTTCCAGCACAGATAGAAATTTTACATAAAAGAATTATTAAATATCCTTAAACACCAAGTGCAAAACTTCAGATTGTTATCCTCATTAATATGATCAGATGGGGAAAATGCTTAACTCTTTTAAATCTGTTATAGTTAAGGGAGAATTCTTGTCCTGGCTGGTGTGGCTCAGTGGATTGAGCACCAGACTGTGAAGTAGGGGTTGCCAGTTCGATTCCCAGTGAGGGCACATGCCTGTGTTGCAGGCCAGGACCCAGGTAGGGGCCGTTCAAGAGGCAACCACACATTGATGTTTCTCTTTCTCTTTTTCCCTCCCTTCTTCTCTCTAAAAATAAATACTTAACTTTAAAAAAGATAATATTCTTCATTAGAAATTAATTACTAGGGCACAGAGTGGTAATGGGAAAAAATACAATAAAAGAAGAAGTGAAAAAAATTAATGACTAGTAGTATATTCCCCTCATAAAGAATTACTGTAAATCTTAGGTAATGTTTTAACCAAATAATTTGGCTAGGCCTAACAGCATCTATACTTTATTCAGTTTCATAAAAAGAATACGCTACCCCCCACATTCTGGAATCTAAACTTTTAGACATCATTGTTTATAGTCCTTTCTCTTGGTATGTTTATTTCCCTCTGAAATAAATGTATAAGCACTAGTGTAACAAAAAGTATTTCCTTACATTTTTGAAATGAAGTAAAAAGCTCCCACCAAAGAGGATGGTTATATCCATAATTAAAGCCAGATCATTTGTTAACTGAAAAACATAACAGCGATTACCAACCAGAGGTAATTTTGTCCCTCAGGAGACACTGTAAATGTCTGAAGATGTTCTCGGTGTCATAGCTAATGGGTATGTGCTGTTGACATCCAGTGGGTAGAAGCTTGCAATGGTGCTAAACATCATACAATCACAGGGCAGTCCCCCACAACAAAGAACTAGCCAGCTCAAAATATCAGTGGTGCTTATTTGAGAAACATTTCTCTACTAAATGATATTAAGTTTAATTGTGATCAAAAGGAAGCAATCATGTAGTAGAGTTCTACATATTTTATGTCTTTTTACAATTTC
>PVKM010025113.1:0-20125 GCA_004027735.1 Carollia perspicillata
CAGAGGAATTAGAGAAACTGCCCCTTGACAGGGCTCACAGGCCCCTCTGCAGTGGGGAGAGCAGAAAGCCTGAGGCCCAGGGTGAACCTCAAAGGTTCAAACATACAAGATGGGCAGGAAGGGGTAGAGGGCCCTCAAAATGATCAGGGGACTGGCTGCCGGTGTCACCAGGGCAAACACACATTTGGCACATGGGCCAGGTATTTCTGGTTCATTCCCTCAGTCATTCAATAAGTATATAACAAAATAACTAACACAAAAAATAGAGTAAATATCAGTATTTGAACAATATTGATTGGAAACATCTTTTTCATCTGATGGGCTTTCAGACGATTCACAGACAGCTATAAATTTGTGCAAATGCTGCCACCCAATGTCAGCAGATGTGATTAGCAGAACACCGCTTAGAATTACTGAACATGTAAAATGCACCAAGGTGCTTTACAAGGAAAGGGTAGCTGTGAGGCCATAAGACCTCTTCAGTGAAGCACACAGTCACCCTCCACCCACCCAAACCATCAAGCGCTGTGGGAAGGGTGGGAAAATGCAGCCAGGCACACATCGGGGTGAAACATGAGTAGGTCTCCAAATTGTGCCCGGGGAGTTTTGATGAGGGGTGTGGCCCAGAGACATATGTTTGAAATATTCTGGTGAAAAATAACAATACATCAGATTGCAGACAGAGCAGACCCGTCCTTCTGCGTGAGTCATACGCAACATGAACTGCACAGAATGGGTGAAAGGAGAGGGATGCACACAGCTGCTCTCAGGAGGAGGCTCTGTGAGACCCAGACAATGTCAATGAAACCAAGGGAGAAAGGATTAGCTGAGGAAACCAGGGAGAGTGCCTCATAAGAAAACAAAAGGGGTTGAGTGAGCCTTAAAATGGTGAGCCTACACCTAACAGCAACTACTCACATAAAGTAAAGACTGTTAGAAGCACAGGGAGAAACTGGCCAGCGTACAGTCACAGAGGAAGACCTTAACACTATTCGAGGGATGTAGCAGCAGACTGGCTGAAAATGCTCTTTGAATCTGTGCATTGTTTTGAGCAGACCTCTCTCAGAGACCAACTGAGTGGGGCAAAGGTGAAGATGACTTAGTTCCCATCTCTCTAGGCTCCCTCCCCTCCCACAGAGCCTAGCATTTCAGTCCATTCCAGGGTTTCCAGAGCACTCAAGAAAGCACGTAGCAGGAGCAGCTCTGCCAATCCAAGGCCACAACAAATGACTTTCAGTACTGGCTGAGGGCCAGAGGCCAGAGTACTGATAAGAAAGCTTTTCCAGTAAAAGGAGTTGATTTATAGAGGGAGAAATGGGGATATGCATTAGCCAGGGGTCATAAGCAGGAGCAGGTTGTCAGAAGCACATCTTGTGCACTCCTGTTACACTGCCACCTCTACTTCAAATCACAGCCATGGCCATATGGGGGATCCCTGCTTACCAATCACTAGTGGAAGAAAATCCTGAGCTATATCTTCATATGCAGGTATGAGCCAAAAATTGACTATTGTAAATCCCCAAAAGGCCAAACTTTGTCAATTTCTGTTGATTTTATCCACTTTGTGCAGAAAGACAAATGGCCCAAGTTTCAAATATATACAGACTAATGGACAACAGCAAATGGCTTGGCTGTCTGTCCAGGGGTCCATGAGAAAAAAAAGACTGGACTATCCAGGGACAAGGACATCTCTGGTGAAGGCTTATTAGTGAGAGGGCAGAAAATAAAAAGATCTTCATGTCATTTGTTAATGCCATCACAGAGCATCTACCATGGAAGAAGCACATAACAACAATGTGGACAAAATGACTAGCAATTAATATCAGCCAGCCTCTACATGGCCCACCCCAGTGCTAGCATGATACGAGCTAAGTGTCTATGGGGGCAGGGAGAAAATTTATGCATGGACATAAAAATATGGCTTCCTGAACTTCCAGTAAAGATGTTGGCATAGGCCTTACCTCTTTATACAACCACATCGAAATTACAACTAAAATATAGAACATGCCCTGGCTAGTGTGGCTCAGTGGAGTGAGCACTGGTCTTAGAACCAAAGGCTCACCAGTTCGATTCCCAGTCTAGGGCACATGCCTGGGTTGCAGGCTAGGTCCTCAGCATGGGGCATGCGACAGGCAACCATACATTGATGTTTCTCTCCCTCTCTTTCTCCCTCCTTTCCCCTCTGTCTAAAATAAATAAATAAATAAAATCTTAAAATATAGAACAACCATCACTCAAAACTGTCAGAAATCGAGTTGAATGGAAGTCTGACAATGATTGAATTAAAGAAATCCACATCCATCCAGGCTGGTAGGAGGGGCCGAGACATAGAACCAGCTGGTGTCACTACTAGTGGATAAAAACTTGGAGAAGATATCTTGGGAGTGAGGAGTCCCAGCCCCACACCAGGACTCCCAGGCCAGGTTTCCAGCGCCAGGAAGATAAGTCTCTACAACTTCTGATTTCAAAAACTAGTGGGGACTGACTCAGTGGAAGAAACTTCTGAAGCCCCAAGCAATTCCTCTTAAAGAACCCACACATGGACTCACCTACTCACACTCACTCCCTCTGAGCTCCAGCACTGGAATATAAGCTTGAAAGCCACCAGTGGCATATTGGAAAAAACTGAGATGTCTAGCATCAAGGCAGGCAGAGTCCATATTCCATTTTCTGAGCCCTCCCCCAACAGAGCCTCTGGGCTGGCAAGCTGATGCCATATCTGAGACTCCATCAACCTGGCTAACATTGCTTGGCCCACCTTGAAAATCCCCAGAGATTCCACACCACCCAATTTATGGGCCCACCCAACCTGCTTTTCAATATGAATGGCTGGTTCTTGGCATTACTGCACACTTCCTAAATCCTCTCAAACAAGCAATAGCTGGCCTCAGTGAGCCCCAGGCCCAGCACTAGCAGAAAGCAGTCTAGTTCACAGCTTGGCTTTGGTGGGAATCTCTAAGAGCAGCACAGGTAGCAGCCACCTCAGATTACTTTATAGCTCAAGCAGGGTGATCCCAGGCAAAACACAGGTTGGAACTGACCTTGGCCTGCACCACCTGGGAAACCCCTAGGGCCAGCACACCCAGTGGACATCTACGGACCATGTCAGAGCACCACCACCCTGCTCCTACACAGCTGATCCTCCACAGAGGGCAGAGGTTGGCGGTCGGTGGTCATAGGCAGTCCTTGCAGCTGACTGGTCTAGGTAAATATCTTCCATTGATCTGCCAACAGCAACCAAGGCTCAACTACAAGAGGAGGGTGTACTCAGCCCCCCGAAGGGTGCACCTCAAACCCAGCTTGGGTGATGGGGAGGTTGTGCTGCTGGACCCTACAGGACATATACTATATTAGGCCACACTACCAAGACACAGAGTCAAAGCAGCTCTACCTAATACATAGAAACAAACACAGACAGGCTGCCAAAATAAGGAGACAAAGAAATATGGCCCAAATGAAAGAACCAACCAAAACTTCAGAAAAGGAACTAAACAAAATGGAGATAGGCAATCTACCAGATGCAGAGTTCAAAACACCAGTCATAAGGCTGCTGAAGGAATTTAGTGAGGACCTCAGCAGCATAAAAAAGGTCTAGTCAGAAACAAAGGATACACTAATTGAAATAAAGAACAATATACAGGGAAACAACAGTAGAGTGGATGAAGCTGAAAATCAAATAAATGATTTGGAACATAAGTGAGCAAAAAACAACCAATCAGAACAACTAGAAGAAAAAAGACTAAAAAAATGAGGAGGGAATAAGCAGCTTCTGGGACAACTTCAAGAGGTTTAACATTCGCATCATAGGGGGGTCTGAAGGAGAAGAGAAAGAGGAAGAAACTAGAAATCTATTCAAAAAAATAGTGAAAGAAAACTTCCCTAATTTGGTGAAGGAAATAGCCATGCAAGTCCAGGAAGCACAGAGAGCCTGAAACAAGATGGATGCAAAGAGGCCCACTCTAAGTCACATCATAATTAAAATGCCAAAGGTTAAAGATAAAGAGAATCTTAAAAGCAGCAAGAGAAAAGAAGTTAGTTATCTACAGGAGAGTTCCCATAAGACTGTCAGCTGATTTCTCAAAAGAAACTTTGCAGGCTAGAAGGGATTGGCAAAAATATTCAAAGTCATGAAAATCAGGGACATAGAGCCAAGATTGCTCTACCGAGCAAAGCTATCATTTAGAATCAAAGGGCAGATAAAGAACTTCTCAGACAAGAAAAAACTAAAGGAGTTCATCATCACCAATCTATTATTATATTAAATATTGAAGGGATTTTTTAAGAAAAAGAAGATCAAGACTATGAACAGTATAATGGTAAAAAAATATATATCTATCAACAATTGAATCTGAAAAACAAAGTAAGCAAACAAGAACAGAGACAGAATCATGGATACAGAGAGCGTTTTGATGGTTGCCAGATGAGAGGAGGTGGGGAGAAGGGGAGGAAGAGGTGAGGGGATTAAGAAGTACAAATAGGTAGTTACAGAATAGCCATGGGAATATAAAGTACAGTATAGGAAATGGGGTAGTCAATGAACTTATACACATGACCCATGGATGTGAACAATGGTGTGAGGTTTTCCTGAGGGAGTGGGGGTTGCTGGGTGGAGGAGGACAAAGGGGGAAAAATCAGGATGATCGTAATAGTATAATCAATAAAATATAATTTAAAAAAGAAAAGCATGGCTTCCTGCTGATTAAGGGAGATCTAGTTAGTGTTGTCCCCCAAAGTCCAACCTGTCAGCAAGAGAAACCAATGCTGAGTTCCCAATATAGTACTGTCTATCATGGAGACCAGACAGCAAGTTGACTGCATTGGACACACCCCTTCCATCCTAGAAGCGATAGCACTTGATTCTGATTGGAGGAGACACATATCCCAGGTATATGTTAGCCTTCCCTGCCTACAAAGCCTCAGCCCACACCATTATGTAAGGGCTTACAGAGGGTTTGAGTCACTGATGTGGGATCCTATATAATATCATGTCAGAGCAGGGGACTGTACAGCAAAGTATGGGCTGGAGTGGGCCCTGACCATGGTGTCCATTGGCTTTATCACATGCTGCTCCATCCAGAAGCTTCCAGACAGAGCACTGGAATGACCTCTTAAGGTACAGGTAAAGATTCAGCTTGTGCAAGGCCCTGTGAGGATGGAAGGGCAATTTCTATGTTGCTGTATATGCGCTAATTCAAAGATGGTTGTGTCCCCGGCACATGGGTTTAGGAACCAAAGAGTGGCAGCAAAAAAGCTCTACATACCATCACTACACATGGCCCATCCGAGAGTCTGTGCTGCTCCTCCCAGTAGCTCTGGGTTTGGCAGGTTAGAAGGTCCCCACAGCAGAAACACAAGAGTCTCTTTGAATTAGAAGCTAGGGTTGCCCTCTGGGCACCTGGGGCTACTCATAAGTATCAAAGGAGTGGCAGGTCAGATTTGGAGCCCCAAGGGCATGACCATGAGGAGGGGGCCCACTGTCACATAGGACAGGTGGGGGATGTACTGCACCCAAGGACAGACACATCACCTGAAGGGCACAGTACCACAGCCACTGGGACCTGGAAAAGCTGCTCCCAATACAAGAGCAGTGAGTGAGTAGGGGCTGTGATGAAGACAGGGATGGGACAGCCAGGAATAAAGTTGACCCCCAGGCACTTGCAAGGAGGAGGCTACTGGAAGATGGCTTTCAGCTGAGGTTTGTTCACAGCACTTCCTGGCCTGGGCTCAGGATCTGAGGCCCCCTCCCTTTCCCAAAGAAGCCCACAGGTCCTTCCCAGGGAAGGCTACATCCCTTACCAGAGCAGGCCATGCCCCCTTACAGGGAGACCCATCCATGCCATGCCCCTTCCAAGGATAACCAGTGCTTAATGACCAAACAGTGCAAAGATATGAAGTCCTTGCCAGGTTGGCCCAACTTGGGACAATTCAGAATGGTCATTTCAGCTCCCTGTAGAGTCAGCCTGCACTGCAGCCTGCACTAGCTTTAGCATAGACCTACGTGATTTTTAGTCATTTCACATTATTTGATGCCTATATAATTGTGTGCACTTCTCCCTTCAGTTAATTTGTCCTATCTCCTGAGCATTTTCAGACTTATATCCTTCGAAACATATGAACTCATCCTTACTTTGTTCCTTTTCCTCTTTTCCCATTTTGTCTCCTAGGTTCTTCTGAGTCTACCTTAGGCAGTTTCTCCAAAGTTTCCATTAGTTTCTAACAAGACTCAGATCCATGCCCAAAGATAGGTATTTTGACATACACTATCCAAGTTCAATATTTCTGACTAAAATGAAAATATAAGACACATAGAAAATATTTAGTAGAACAAGAACTTGGAAGAGCAGAGAGGGAACAGGATCAAGAGTACACAGAAACATGTTTTTCTCCTTCTGTGGGAAGAGTGAAAAATACAGAAGCTAGATGAAGAAACAAGATTGTGAGACAGAGAAACAGAAGGCCTATGAGGAGGTTCAGAGTAGAACTCTATTGAAAGGGACATACCATAGTCTCCTAAGGGCATCAGCACCATCCAGGCATGAGATTCACTTCAGATATGAGCCTACAAGAACCATATAGCTCCACAACCCGAGATCTCTGCCATTAGAATTAATATTTTTCACTGGAACAAAACATGTGATTTATGTGCCTGTCTCAGTTTCAGGATAATCTACACAGTAAGTGACAAAATGTTCCATGGTTCACAGGTTTTACTCTTTCATAACTTTTGTGGAGATTTTTTTTGTGTGTATTTCCCTTAGGATTTGATATATAAATCTTGCCAAATATATTTGGCAACAATGTTCTTGACACGAACTGTTCTTTCACATTTTATCTAAACCAATCAGAAAACCTATTATATTTCCTGACCCCTGCTGAGAAGAACTGAGCAGCTGCAGGAACAGATAGTATAAAACTAAATTTTCCCAGATGTTTATTCCAAACCTTGGCAGAGGTTGTCAGGATGTGTCCAGAGTCAGCTTATCCTGTTAATCAGTATCAAAATAATCTTGACTATAAAATGGTATCATCAAAATAAAAATTGTATCAACTTTTTCTTGGTAAATACATGTGACTGCTTACAAAACAACAGAAAGCTAGATAACAAATAAATCATTTTTTTCATTCAATTCAATTTTATACTCAGACTATTATTCACTATGCCACAGATTGCATGTTAGATGGAAGCTATAAAACAAAGCACAATGTATAAGTAGAATTATCTCAATATTAATTTTTTAAAAATATATTTTATTGATTATGCTATTACAGTTGTCCCATTTCCCCCCTTCACTCCCCCCTGCCCTGCACACCTCCTCCCACCCACATTGCCCCCTTTTCGTTCATGTCCATGGGTAGTACATATAAGTTCTTTGGCTTCTACATTTCCTATACTATTTTTACCCTTCTCCTCTCTATTTTCTACCTACCACCTATGCTACTTATTCTCTGTACCGTTTCCCCCTTTCTCCCCCTCCCATTCCCCTGTTGATAACTTTCCATGTGATCTCTACTTCTGTGTTTCTGTTTCTGTTCCAGTCATTTGCTTAGTTTGCTTTTGTTTTAGTTTTAGGTGTGGTTGTTAATGACTGTAAGTTTACTGTCCTTTTACTGTTCATATTTTTTATCTTATTTTTCTTAGATAAATCCCTTTAACATTTCATATAATAAGGGCTCGGTGATGATGAACTCCTTGAACTTGACCTTATCTGAGAAGCACTTTATCTGCCCTTCCATTCTAAATGAAAGCTTTGCTGGATAGAGCAGTCTTGGATGTAGGTCCTTGCCTTTCATGACTTGGAATACTTCTTTCCAGACCCTTCTTGCCTGCAAGGTCTCTTTGGAGAAATCAGCTGACAGTCTGATGGGAACTCCTTTGTAGGTAACTGTCCCCTTATCTCTTGCTGCTTCTAGAATTCTCTCCTTGATTTAATCTTGGCTAATGTAATTATGATGTGCCTTGGTGTGTTCCTCCTTGGGTCCACCTTCTTTGGGACTCTCTGAGCTTCCTGGACTTCCTGGAAGTCTATTTCCTTTGCCAGATTGGGGAAGTTCTCCTTTATTATTTGTTCAAATAAGTTCTCCACTTGTTGCTCTTCCTCTTTCCCTTCTGTCACCCCTACAATTTGGATGTTGTAATGTTTAAAGATGTCCTGGAACTTCCTAAGCCTCTCCTCATTTTTTTGAATTCTTATTTCTTCATTCTTTTCTGGTTGGATGTTTCTTTCTTCCTTTTGCTCCAAATCATTGATTTGAGTCCCAGTTTCCTTCCCATCACTATTGGTCCTTTGTACATTTTCCTTTATTTCACTTAGCACAGCCTTCAGTTTTTCATCTAATTTGTGACCAAATTCAATGAATTCTGTGAGCATCCTGATCATCAGTGTTTTGAACTGTGCATCTGATAAGTTGGCTATCTCTTCATTACTTAGTTGTATTGTTTTCTGGAGCTTGGATCTATTCTTTTGTTTGGGCCATTTTTTTTTGTCCTGACGTGCCTATTATGTAGTAAAGAATGGAGCCTTAGGTGTTCCCCAGGACAGGGCAACCCATGTCACTGTGCTGTGATGCTGTATGTCAGGGAGGGGTCCGAGAGGGAACAATGGCACTTGTCTGCTCTCTGCCGCCTTTCAGTCACTTCCCTCGCTGCCCACAAGCAAATTGGGCCCTTTTGGTCCTGATTCCTGGGTGGGTCGATTTGTGTACATTCTAGGACTCTGTGGATCTCTCCAATGAACTCTCCTGTGAGGCTGGAAGTTCCTCCCACTGCCGCCTCAACCCCCACAGGTGTTTTCAATGAGTGGTTTGAGGCTTTATTTCCCCACGCTGGGGCCCAGGGGCAGCAGGGCAGTGTGTCCTGCTGCCTAGTTGTTTCTCTAGGTTTATCTGCGTGCAAATGTGGGACTGCCCAGTCCACAATCCACCACCTCACGGGTCCACCAGCTGCCACCTTGCATATCCCAGTCCTCCAGCCACTGCCTTGCCACGAGTCCTCTCCACCAGGCTGTCTGTCTCTGCCCTTTCCTGCTGGTCTGGATGAATGTTTCTTCTTCAACTCTTTGGTTGTTAGACTTCAATACATTTCAATTTTCTGTCAGTTCTGGTTGTTTTTTTGTTTTAAAATTGTTGTTGTCCTTTTGGTTGTGTGAGGAGGCATGGCATGTTTACCTATGCTTCCATCTTGGCCGGAAGTCTCAATATTAATTTTTAACAAGAGCAACATTAATGGATACATGGCTAAATGTTAAGTTAGTTACCAAGTTATTGACCATCTGGAACTCTACTTCTGGATCATTAACACTGCTCAACTCTCAGCTATAATAAACTATAGAAAGAACTTATAAACCTTTCTCATATCATATGCATACAGTGAGGTACCATTATACAGTGATTAAAATGGTGAAAATTAAATATTGGCAACATCAAATGTTGTCCAGGATGTGTCAAAAATGGCACTTTCTTGTATTGGTGGGAGTATAAAATGGAATAATGGTTCCAGAAATCTATCGGCAGTCTCATATAAACTTAAACATGCATTTACCATATGATCCAGCAATTTCACTCTTAGATATTTAACAAAAATGAAGCAGATGTCCACAAAAAGCCTGTACAGAAATAGTCATAGCAGGTTTATTTATATTAGCACCAAAACCAGAAATACTCCAAAGGTCCATGTGAACAGTGAACAGTACAAATCACTACAATATGCAAATTATATAATATGCAAATTATATGCAAATTATGGAGATTATAATATATTCCCATAGTGGAGAAATAATTAGCAATAAAAAGGGTAGAATTATCCTGGCTCCATGACTAAGTTGGTTGGAGCGTTGTCCTGTCCACCAAAAGGTTGTGGGTTCAATCCTCAGTCAGGGAATATACCTAGGCTGCAGGTTTGATCCCTGGTCAGGGATCAAAGCAAGGCAACTGTTGATGTTTCTCTCTTACATCGAGGTTTCTCTCTCTCTCTCTCTCTCTCTCTCTCTCTCTCTCTCTCTCTCTCTCTCTCTCTTGCACTCTCTACCTCTCTCTTTCTCTTGCTTCCTCTCTTTCTAAAATCAATAAACATATTCTTGGGTGAGGATTTAAAAAAGAAGGATAGAACTACTTCATGAAACAACCTGTATGAATTTTCAAATCATGATGCTCAATATAAAAACCCAGACATTGAACAGTACATACTATATGATTCTACTGATATAAAAGTCTTGAAAAGTCAAGAATTAATAGAGGAACTCAAGAGTTAAAGATTTTAGTTGTAGTTATAGTTGATAGGCTTAAATGATTAACGCCTGTGGAAAGCTGTTATTACAAGAACTGGAATACATGACTCCAGGAGGTCAACAAGAAATTCAACCTTGGTGCTCCAGGGAGTCTGGAAGTTATGTATCAGAGCCATTGTGTTCCAGGGAGGGAAGATCCTGATGCAAATAAAGAATCGTTAATCATCAAATAAAGAAATGCTAGGAAAATTGCACCTCTTATCTGATTAACCCTTTTTTAAACCCCTTACTTACCCTTTTCTTCTCCTCATAAAAATGTCTCAAACTATACTATAAGGCTATGTAATGAAAACAGCATGGTATTGGCATGAAAACAGACACAGATCAATGAAACAGACTAGAGAGCCCAGAAATAAACCCACACCTACACAGTCAATTAATATTTGACATAGGAACAAGCACATACAATGGGCAAAAGATAGCTTATTCAATAAATGGTGCTGGGAAAATTAGAGAGATACAAGCAGAAAATGAAACTAGACTACCTTCTTATGCCATACACAAGAACTCAACACCAAAAAAGGAAAACAGCCCAATTAAAATATGATCAGGGGACCTGAATAGACACTGCTCCAAAGAGGACATACAGATGGCAAGTAGACATATGAAAAGATGCTCAATGTCACTAATCATGAGAGAAACGCAAATTAAAATCACAATGAGATGTGACCTCATACCTGTCAGAATGGCTATAATCAGTGAATCAACAAACAAAAAGTGCTAGTAAAGATGTGGAGAAAGGGTTTCAAGCTAACTCCATACTGCTTTCCTTGTACACTGTTGGTGGGAATGCAGACTGGTGCAGCCACTGTGGAAAGCAGTATGGAGTTACCTTGAAAAATTAAAAATGGAACTACCTTATGACCCAGTGATTCCACTTCTGGGAATTTATCCAAAGAAACCCACAACACTAATTCAAAAAAAAAAAAAAAAAAGCTACCCTGGCTGGTGTGGATAAGAGGATTGTTGGGTTCCCAGGCAGGGCATATATCTGGGTTGTGGGTCAGGTGTGCAAGAGGTAATAGAATGTTTTTCTCTCTCACATATTGATGTGTCTCACCCTCCCTTCCCCTCTCTCTAAAAATAAATAAAACCTTTAAAACAAGAAAAGAAAAGAAGCGCACCTATGTTCGCTGCTTCAGTATTGTTTACAATAGCCAAGATTTGGAAGCAGCCCAAGTGCCCATCAGTAGATAGTGGATAAAACAACTATGGAACATTTATACAATGGGATACTACTCAACCATAAAAAAGAAAAATTTACCCTTTGCAACAGCATAGATGATCTGGAGAAAATGATGCTAAGTGGTATAAGCCAATCAGAGAATAACAAATACCATATGATTTCACTCATATGTGGAATCTAATGAACAAACTGAACTAACAAGCAAAATAGAGACAGTCTCATAGAGAGCAGGCTGACAACACTGGGTGGGGGGTTTGAGGGTGGAGAGGTCAAGCAAAAAAGAAAAAGTTCTCATGGGTATGGACAACAGGGTGGTGATTGTGGGGGAAAGGGGGGCTGGTGGAGATGGAAGGGGGCATAAAGGGGAAAAATGGTAATGGAGAAAATTCAATAAAAACAAATAAAATTTAGAAAAAGGTCAGTTTGAGATCAGATGTTAAGATGTTTTTTGAGGATACATAACCCACTGTCTTCTCAGGTCATTGGTGTCTGAATAAAGTGCCCATAAAGATTTAATCTCTGTCTCTACTTATTGGTCCTGGTAGTGACAGGCAGCACAAACACTGCCTTTTCCTGTTTCAAAATGAGTCTGTCATTCCACAAAGCAGCTTGTTTCCTGGGGGCTGGTCAGGGCAGGGAGGCTCACTGTAGCATTGCAGCATGGTTGATGTAAACGTTTTATATATTGATTAGGGTGGTGGTTATGCATTTCTGAAAACTTACCAAACTACACATTTAAAATCTGTGCATTTCATTGTATGTAAATTATACCTGAGGTAGGCAAAATATTGTCCCTAATGACCTTTGTCCTTCGTTGTTATGCCCATGAATATGTTACATGGCAAAAAAAAAACAACTTTGCAGATGAAATTATAGTTGCTAATTAGCCGACCTTGGGAGAGGAGATTATCTGGGTGGGCCGAATGTAATCAATCATAAAGGTTCTTAAAAGTGAAAGAGGGAGGCAGAAAAGAAGGTCAAAGAGATGGAGTGAAAAATTAAGTCAGACAGATTGAAAGCATGAGAAAGACTTGATGCACTCTTGTTAGTTTGAAGATGGAGGGCATTACATGGAAATTGAGAGAAGGAACTGAATTATAAATAAACCTGGAGGTGGAATCTCCCCAGAGCCTCCAGTAAGGAACACAGCTCTGTCAACACCTTTATTTTGGCCTTGTAGGAACCAGAGCAGAGTACCCAGTTCTGATTCACTGAAACTGTAAGATAATAAGTGGGTTTTCTTGCAAACTTCTAAGTATGATGTAATTTGTTACACAGCGATAGAAAACTAAGAGGATACTAAAAATTGATTTAAATATTAAAATGACTTGACAAGTAAATTAAAAATGCAATTAAAATCATGCTTCTAAATGAAATCAAAGAGGATATTACAAACTATACTGAAAACATGAAAATACAGCTTTTCATACTATAACTATGGGAAAAATTTTTTCTCAGAGAAAAATACATAGCATTAAGTGCCTTCACCATTTAAAAAGAGGACAAAAAGAGAAAAAAGCATATCATTTTTCCTAAGGTACTAGAAAAATATAGCTCAATAAACCAAAAGAAACTAAGAAGAGATCTTTGATAAAGATAAAAATCTAAAAAATGAATTAAATATTTAAAAATAACTAGGAATAACAAAGCAACCCAAAGGCTCACTTTTTCAAAAGACCATTATCAATAACAAAAAAGACAAATCCTTGGCAAACCTGTTCATTGACCAATAAATAGCAAAGATATAGGAATCTAAGAATGAGAAAGGGCACATAACTACAGACAATGTGGGGTAAAAGAATCATGAGAGAGTCCTATAGGCCAGTGGTGCTCAACATTGTTGGCACCAGGGACTGGTTCCGTGGAATGTAAGTTTTCCATGGACTGAGGGTGGGGACTGTTTTTTTGGATGATTCAAGTGCATTACATTCAAGCTCACCTCCTGCTGTGCTGCCCAATTCCTACAGGCCACGAACTGGTACCAGTTCTCAGCCCAGAGGTTGGGGACCCCTTTTATAGGCAACATGGGACAACAAAATTGAAAAATAAAGGAAATCATTTCCTGGAAAAGTATAAAATTATTAAAAGTGAGTCAAAAAATTGAAACTTGGTTTGACTAATTATGATAGAAGAGCTGGAAGAGATGACTAAAGATCTTGCAAAGTCATTTGCACCTTATGAATTTATAACTGAGTCTTACCTAACTTTTAATGTTAGGTGGAGCACTCATTAATTCATTTGATAAATCCAATAAACCTTTTATGTCAAAATCTAATGAAAATAACAAAAATAATGCTATGGGTCAATCCTACATAATAAAAGGACACAGTATCTAAAGAAATATTAGGACATAGACCTCAGCAATAATGACATTATATGGACATTAGATTGTACTCCAAAAATGTAACAGTATTCAATATCAGGAAATCTGTTAACAATCTATTTGTCTATCAACATATTGAAGGGTAGAATTCAGGTGATACTAGATGCTAAGAAGTCATTTCCAATAAAAAATTTATGCTAAATGGGAATAGAATTAACAAAGACTGTCAAAAAACAGCAGATGCTATTTAAAAAAGTAAAATATTAAGAATATTTCAAGTAAGAATGCTTGCTTTTACTAACATCACTTAACATTTTATTGTATTTTCTAATAAATTCAATAAGATAAAAAAATAATTGGCTATAAACACCAGAAAAGAGCTAAGATCTGACTCATTTTGGATATGATTCAATACCCATAGAGACTCTAGAGTAAAATTACTAGTATTAAGAGAATTCAGTTAAGGTAGCTAAATTCAAGGTGAATATATACAAATTAAGAGCTTTTCTCTATTCTGATACTAAATATCAAGAAATGGAAATAGAAAACAACGTATTAACAATAGAAACACATTTATAAAATGCACAGTACTAAATGTAATAACAAATTACTTACATTTATCATATTATTAAACTTATGGATAAATGAAATGAAATACAAATTAGAATCACAATAGGACTTGACTCTTTTTGATTGGAAAATATTTTAACATTGTTACATGGAAGAATAAGATTCCTAAGAAATGCTAAAAGAAAAAGTACCAAAAAAACAAGCAATGGTTGATTTCACTTACCAGAGACTAAAAGATATTACAGACCCACTGTAATCAAATCAGTATGGTATTGACATAGCAAGATACAAGTATATCAGTCAAACAGCATAGTGAATCCAGAAATAGATAGTAATATATATGAGAATTTTATATAATGAATATGTCTATTCAAATCAGTAGCAAAAGATGTATTATTTGATAAATGGTGTTATTGTAATAGGCTATTCATCTGGAAAGAAATAAGCCTAGACACATCCTACTCCCATACCATATGCAAAAATAACTATCAGATGAATTGAAGCCATAAATGTAAAAAGCAAAACAGTAATTTTTTGCAAGAAAATCTGAAATAATACACATACAATCCTGATGTTCAGAACACATGTTTAACCAACACTGGCAATTCTGAAGGTGTGAAAGAAAATATAGATATATCTGTAAAAATTAAAAACTTTTGTTCAGAAAGCTTATAAACAAAGTCAGGAATAAAAAGTTAACACTTGTAAAAATAAAAGTGTTCTCATAATTTAAGAAAACGAAAAAGCCCAAAGAAAAATGAACAAGACATAAATAATCAAGTCTCAAAATATAAATGCAATAGCCAACACACATTTGAAAAGATGCTCAATCTCATCTGAAATAAAAGTAATGTGATTAGTGATGCAATATCATTATATACCTACTAGACTGACAAACATTAAAAATCAAGATAAAACTTATTGCTGATGCAAATGCAGGAAGAAGGCCATTTCCATGCACTGATGGCAGAAATGTTTGAAGAGTTCTGGCCTTTTTGGAAATCAAAACTAAAGAGGAAATATTATCTTCATTCCAGCAACATCACTTTTGAGAAGCTGTCCCATAGGAATAAAAGCACCATGATGTAATGAGATAGGCATAATGTCAAAGCAAACAAACAAACAAACAACCCAAAAACCTGGAATAATATGAAATCTTATATGGCCATTAAAAAGAATCAACTGAAGCTATGCCAAATGACTTGGACAGAATTCTGCTAAAGTGTGAATAAGCAATAAGAGTGTTGTAATATCCCATGTTTGTGAGAAAACCCCAATGACTAAGAAAATCTTTATTTGCATATATATGTATATGTGTGTGTTCGTGAATATATATAATTATACTAAGGTTTCCTGATTGAGGATAAGCAAGAAGGGGGTTAATGTAGAAAGATGGTAGGGAGCCAAACAGAAAGAACAAAAATGACTATAAAGTATGTATGACATGGCATTTAGTACTTATGTGGTCATTACACATGTATTGAATCTAAATCTTTATAATACATGTTTAAAAAAACAAAACAAAATTTAAAATAAATGATTTCAGCAGACAACTTAATAAGCAAAAAATAGATCAACAAAATGAATCAAAGGAATGTAGGAAGAAGGAATGAAACAATAAAGGTAAAAGCAGAAAACAACAGAACCAAAATATGGCTCCTGACAAGACCAGTAAAGAACTGAGAAAATTCCTGGCAATATTATTTTTAAGACAGGGAAAGAGAATACACGCAATATAAAAATGAAAAAAGAGCCCTGGCTAGTATAGCTCAGTGGATTGAATGCCGGCCTGTGAACCAAAGGGTCACCATTTTGATTCCCAGTCAGGGCACAGGCCTGGGTTGCGGGCCAGGTCCCCAGTTAGGGGGTGCAGAAGAGGCAACCACACATTGGTGTTTCTCTCCCTCTCTTTCTCTAAAAAATAAATAAATAAAATCTTTTAAAAAATCCTCCTTCCTTTTTCAAAAAAATGAATAAAAATGAAAAAGGAGATATAGCTACAGACACAAAGTAGTTTAACAGTATCCCAAGACTATTTATGTAGCTTGATACCAATACATTATCGAATGTAGGGATAATTGCTTTCCAGGAAAATATATATAACCACATTTGACTGAAGAAGATGTATAAAAATCTGAATAAATCAATGCCCACAGATAATATTGAAAAGGTTATTTAATACTATTTTCCCAAAATGCACTAGAGCCCCCAAAAGATGAAAAGCTTCTGAACTCATGGCTCATACTATCCTTACACCAAAATTGAGCAAAGAAATCAAAACCATAGTGCACGCACACAACAGAACTAAAGACTAAACTGTGCAATATTGATGGGATCTCATTGCTCTACTTCCTTCTATGGAAGGTTTGTTCTCTCTCTTATGTTCTTTGCCTCTTTGCCCTTTCTCCACTCCAATCTCTAGTTTCCAGAGTGGCAGCATGTGACAATAAAAATCAATAGACAACAGAGAAGCCAAAGAACTTATACGTACAACCCATGGACATGAACTAAGGTAGGGGCGAGAATGCTGGAGGGTGGGGTGGTGCAGGGTGGAGGGGGGATAAAGGGGAGAAAAAAATTGGGAAAACTGTAATAGCATAATTAATACTTGAAAAAGGAAAAATCAATAGACAAAACAGAACAAAATACCAATGAATAGGCCAGATCTTTGGAAAGGATAAGCAGTTAGCATTTGTGCTAATAGCACAGATGCGTACATGACTTACCTGGAAATGCTTTTCAAGGCTAACCAGCATCGCGGGCATTCTAACCTAATGTCTGCACCTTCCTTCAACTAAAGTCACATCCCCACAATCCTGGTTGGATCCTATAGAGTATGTCTTTACCTCGTATCCATGTGGAGCTCACTGAGCAGTTCACTTTGCATGTAGTCCCAGGACAGTTCAACTGCGCCCAGGTAGTATCTTCTGGTGGCACTAAAGCTGAACGGCAAAAGGCACAGAAAGAAGCAGATAGAGAGCTCTGTTTGCATGGCTCTTAAGGCTAAGAAATGTTCAACTGGAGAAATGCAGATTAATTTTTCTCTAAAATATCGTTGGCTCCCAAGACAGAAAAGGTAAATTTTCTATGATTTAATGAAAAGTTCCAGAAGTTTTTCAGAGAATTTTAGGGAACTTTACTTGCTGGATGTGACAGCAGCAGCACTAAGCAGTAAGGGATAGGATTGCTTCCTTTTTGGCAGTTGGAAGCAGCCACAGGAAGAACTGAATAGGAAAAGGGAGGTTGAGCTAAAGCTTAACCCATTCACCTCTGAGAGCAGTAGGTGCACAAGAACTCTGCTTCATCCGAACCTTTAAGGAAGGGAAGAGAGGGAGGGGGAGGTCCAGGTAAAGAGGGTCTTTTTAAAAATAGGTTCGTTTATTTTTAGAGAGAGAGGAAGGGAGGGAGAAAGAGAGAAACATCAATATGTAGTTGCCTCTCATACACCCCCAACAGGGGACCTGGGCCTGCAACCCAGGCATGTGCCCTGACTAGGAATGGTGACCCTTTGGTTTACAGACTGGCACTCAATCCATTGAGCCACACCAGCCAGGGCAAGAATCTTTACTTTGTACTCATATTCTTAGCCTACTCCAACCTTCTTCCTTAGTTGTAGCAGCAGATTCTGGGATCCACTTGCATAAGCAAGAGTAACCAATATCCTCATAGTCTCCCTATTTCTACCTTTGTACCTCACATAACCACCACAAAGTGACTTTTCAAAACTATAAAGCAGATCCTGTCATTCCTTTGCTCAAAATCCTCCACCAGCTTCTGACCTCACTTGTAGTAAGATCCTATATCTCTACCAGGGCCTAGAGCATCTGCCCTGATCTGTGTGTCTCTTTCTCTGACCTCCATGGTCACATCTCACTGTGGCTACTGGCCTCTTGCACCTAGACCTTAGCACTAGCTATTTCCTCTACCTGAAACATCTTTCCCCCCAGACTCCACACATTTCAGTCTCACAGCTCCTTTAAGTCTTGGCTCAAATCTTGCCTTCCCAATGAGCTCAAATATGGACCCCATTTCCATGGTAAGCTCTTTACCCACACTGACACTACTGATATTCCTCCTGGCTTCATTTTTCTACATAGCACTCATAACCACACAGACTTAATATTTTATTTCTCTTTCATTGTTGTTACCTGATGCTTCTTAAGGTTGTTTACTTTGGCTCAGGTATAGGGTACTATATCTCTTTAAGTGAGAATGTAGCCATGCTTAGTTCAGGCAGAGACCCTACTCAGGTTAATACATATTCAGAGGAGTGAGGGACTCCTCAAGGGCCTCAAAGTATAGTAGATAAGAAGAAACTTGGCCAGGGTTGCATTAAGAAATGGTATCACCGAGAGTCCAGTTCTACATGAGTAAGAATGTGTTTGGGAGCAATTAGTGAGATGTTGTCCAGCTTGGAAACAAGCTGGAAGAAGGTCCTTTTTAAAAATTTGCTGTACCCTCTCTCTGCCAGGCACTAGGATGCAGAGGTAATAGCTGGCATGCACTACATGCCATGAACAGTTTTTAATTTTTTATTTTATTTTATTTTAGTTTAGTTTAGTTTAGTTGTTGTTCAAGTACAGTTTCTGTCTTTTACTCCCATCCCAGTCCACCCCCCTAGTGCTCCCCTCCTCCCTCCCATTTCCACCCTCCCTTAGTTTTTGTCCATGTGTCCTTTATACTTGTTCCTGTGACCCCTTCCCCTTTTCCCCTGAAATTCCCTCCCCTCTCCCCTCTGGTTACCCTCAGCCTGTTTTCTATTTCAATGTCTTTGGTTATATTTTGCTTGCTTGTTTGTTTAGTTGCTTAGGTTCCCGTTAAAGGTGAGATCATATGGTATTTGTCTTTCACCGCCTGGCTTATTTCACTTAGCATAATGCTTTCTAGTTTTGTCCATGCTGTTGCATAGGGTAGGAGCTCCTTCTTTCTTTCTGCTGCATAGAATTCCATTGTGTATATGTACCATAGTTTTTTGATCCATTCATTTACTGATAGGCACCTAGGTTGCTTCCAGCACTTGGCTATTGTAAATTGTGCTGCTATGAACATTGGGGTGCATAGGTTCTTTTGGATTGGTGTTTCTGGGTTCTTGGGGTATAAACCTAGCAGTAAAATTGCTGGGTCAAAAGGCACGTCCATTTTTAGTTTTCTGAGAAAATTTCATACTGTTTTCCATAGTGGCTGTACAAGTCTGCACTCCCACCAACAGTACACTAGGGTTCCCTTTTCTCCACATCCTCTCCAACACTTGTTGTTTGTTGCTTTGTTTATGATGGCCATTCTTACTGGTGTGAAGTGGTATTTCATTGTAGTTTTAATTTGCATCTCTCTGATGGCTAGTGATGTTGAGCATCTTTTCATGTGTTTCTGGATCCTCTGTATGTCCTCTTTGGAGAAGCATCTATTCAAGTCCTTTGACCATTTTTTTATTGGATTGCTTGTCTTCTTAGAGTGGATTCATGCAAGTTATTTTTTTGTTTGTTTGGGTAGTATTTTTTAATATATATTTTTTATTGTTATTCAAGTACAGTTTTCTGTCTTTTACTCCCATCCCAGTGCACCCCCCCAGTGCTCCCCACCTCCCTCCCACTTCCACCCCCCCTTAGTTTTTGTCCATGTGTCCTTTATACTTGTTCCTATATATTTTGGAGATTAAACCTTTGCCTGAGGTATCATTGGCAAATATGTTTTCCTATACGGTTGGTTCTCTTTTTATTTTAATGCTGTTTTCTTTGGCAATGCAGAAGCGTTTTATTTTGATGA
>PVKM010025114.1:0-20108 GCA_004027735.1 Carollia perspicillata
TTATTTTTCTGTATGGTGTAAGTTGGTGTTCGAGTTTCATATTTTTTACATGTAGCTGTCCAGACCTCCCAGCACCATTTGTTGAAGAGGCTATTTTTACTCCATTTTATACTTCTTCCCTATTTGTCAAATATTAATTGACTACAGAGACTTTGGCTTATTTATGGCTCTCTATTCTGTTCCATTGGTCTATGTGTCTGTTCTTAGGCCACTACCAGGCTGTTTTGATTACAGTTGGCTTATAATACAGTTTGATATCAGGTATTGTGACCCCTCCTACTTTGTTCTTCTTTCTCAAAATTGCTGCAGCTATTTGGGGTTGTTTATGGCTCCATATATATTTCTGAAATGTTTGCTCTAGATCTGTGAAATACATCATTGGTACTTTAATGGGGATTGCTTTGAATCTATAAATTGCTTTGGGTAGTATGGACATTTTGATTATGTTAATTCTTCCAATCTATTAGCATAGTACATGCTTCCATTTGTTTGTCTTCCTTAATTTTTTTCTTCAGTGCTGTATAGTTTTCTGAGTACAGATCTTTTACCTCCTTGGTTAGATTTATTCCTAGGTACTTAATTTTTCTTGTTGCTATACCAAATTACACTTTCTTCCTGATTTCTGGTTCTGATACTTCATTGTTGGTATACAAAAATGCCTTTGGTTTCTGAATATTGACTTTGTATCCCAATGTTTTGCCAAATTCACTTATTTGTTCAAGTAGTTTTTTGGTGGTGTCTATAGGATTTTATATGTACACTATCATGTCATCTGCAAACAATGACAGTTTTGTTTCCTCCTTTCCGATTTGGATGCCTTTTGTTTCTTATTCTTGTCTGATTGCGGTGTCTAGGACTTCCATTACTATGTTGAATAGCAGTGGTAAAGAGGACATCCTTATCTTATTCCTGTTCATAGTGGGAAAGCACTAAGTTTTAGCCCATTGAGTGTGATGTTGGATGTAGGTCTCTCATATATGGCCTTTATTATGTTGAGGAATGGTCCTTCTATTACCACTTTGCTAAGTGTTTTTATCATAAATGGGTGCTGTACTTTATCAAATACTTTTTCTGCATCTATTGATATAATCATGTAATTTTTCGCTTTCCTTTTTTTCATGTGATGCATTATGTTTATTGATTTGTGAATATTGTACCATCTTTGCATCCATGGGATGAATCCCACTTGATCATGCTGTATGATCTTTTTAATATATTGCTAGATGCAGTTTGCTAATATTTACTTGAGGATTTTGGTGTCTATGTTCATCAGCAATATTGGCTTGAAGTTTTCTTTCTTTGTTGTGTCTTTTTCTGGTTTTGGGATTAGGATGATATTGGCTTCATAAAAAGAGTGTGGGAGTCTTCCATCTTCTTGAATTTTTTGAAATAATCTATGGAGGATAGGGGTTATCCCTTCTTCAAATGCTTTGTAAAATTCTCCTGTGAAACTGTCTGGTCCAGGGCTTTTGTGTGTCAGAAGCATTTTGACTACTGCTTCAATTTCATCTGCTGTTATTGGTCTGGTCAGGCTTTCTGCTTCTTCTTCATTCCGTTTTGGAACATTATATTTTTCTAGAAATTTGTCCATTTCCCCTAGGTTTTCAAATTTCTTGCCATATAGTTCTTTGTAGTTATTTCTTACAATCCTTTGTATTTCTGTGGTGTCCGTTGTAATCTCTCCTCTTTCATTTCTGATTGTGTTTATTTGGGTCCTCTCTCTTTTTTTTCTTGATGATCCTGCTTAAAGGCTTGTCAATTTTTTAAATCTTTTCAAAGAACCAGCTCCTGGATTCATTGATCCTTAGAATTGTGCTTTTAATCTCTATGTCATTTAATTCTGCTCTGATGTTGGTTATTTCCTTCATTCTACTGGCTCAGGGCAGTCTTTGCTTTTGTTCCTCCAGTTCGTGTAGGTGTAGGGTTAAGTTTTTGTTTGAAATGTTTCTATCTTTTTTAGATAGGTGTATATCCCATAAGTTTTGGATTGTTGTGTGTTCATTTTCAATTGTTTCCAGAAACATTTTGATTTCTTCTCTAATTTCATTCTTGACCCATTCATTGTTTAATAGCATGCTATTCAATTCCATTAGTTTTTAGTGTTTTGGGTTTTTTTTTCCTTGAGCTTGGTTTCTAGTTTCAGTCCCTTGCAGTCAGAGAAAACACTTGATATGATTTCAATTTTCTTGAATTTGTTGAGGCTTGTTTTGTGTCCTATCATGTGGTCTATCTTTGAAAATGTTCCATGTGCATTTGAAAAGAATATGTATTTGTTTCTTTGGAATGAAGTGCTCAAAATATATATCAGTTGAGTCCATTTCACCTAGGGCTTTGTTCAGTGCACAATATCTTTGTTGATATTTTGTTTGGAACATCTGTCCATTTTTGACAGTGGGTATTAAAATCCCCTACTATAGTTGTGTTGCTGTCAATATCTTTCTTAAAGTCCTCCAAGATTTTCTTTATGCATTTGAGTGCTCATATGTTGGGTACATATATATTTACAATGTTTATGTCTTCTTGGTGGATTCTTCCCTTGAGTATTATGAAGTGACCTTCTGGGTCTCTCTTTATGGCCCTTTTTTGAAGTCTATTTTGTCTAATATGGATATTGCTATTCCAGCTTTTATTTCCTGTCCATTTGCTTGAAAATTTTTTCTTTCCAGCCCTCACTTTCAGTCTGTGTAAGTCTTTTGTCCTGAGGTAGGTGTTTTGTAGTGAGCATATGTGTGGTTCATGCTTTCCTATCCATTCAACAATTCTATGTCTTTTGATGGGAGCATTTAATCTATTTACATTTAAGGTTATTATTGATAGATACTTATTCATTGCCATTTTTCATACCTGTGTTTCTCTCTCTCTCTCTCTCTCTTTTCCTTCCTTTCCTTAAAGCAGTCCCTTTAGCATTTCTTGCAAAGCTGGTTTGGTAGAGGTGTATTCTTTTAGACTTTTTTTGTCTGGGAAGCTCCTTATTTGGCCTTCTATCTTGATTGAGAGCCTTGCTGGGTGAAGTAGCCTTGGTTGCAGGCCTCTGGTTCTCATTACTTGGAATATTTCTTGACATTCACTTCTGGCTTGGAGCGTTTTCATTGAGAAGTCAGCTGCTAACCTTATTGGGGCTCCCTTGTATGTTACTTTCTTTTTCTCCCTTGCTGCCTTTAAGGTTCTCTCTTTGTCCTGGAATGTTGCCATTTTAATTATGATGTGTCTTGAAGTGGGCCTCTTTGGGTTCCTCTTAATTGGGACTCTCTCTGTTTCCTGGATTTGTATCACTTTTCTCTTATCAAATTAGAGATGTTTTCCATCATTACTTTTTAAACAGGTTTTCTACCCCTTATTCTTCTTCTTTTCCTTCTGGTATCCCTATTTTATGGATAGTATTATGTTTCATGTTGTCCTGCATTTCCCTTAATCTCTCTTTATTCTTTCTAAGCCTCTTTTCCTTTTCTTGCTCTTTCTGGGTATTTTTTTCTACCTTCTCCTGCAACTCACTGATCCAATCCTCTGCTTCATCTATCTTGTTTTTTGATTCCTTCTACTGTCTTCTTCAGTTCAGAAATTGTATTCTTCATTTCCTCTTATAGTTTCTATTTCCTTTTTCATGTGATATAGTTTCCAGTGAGTTCATTGTAGTGTCCCTGTAGTTTCTGGTAATTCTTTGTGAGCTCATTGAGCTTCCTGATAACCATTGTTTTGAACTCAGCATCTGATAGTTGAGTTGCCTCTATTTCATTTAGCATTCTTTCTGAGGCTTCTTTCTTTCCTTTCAGTTGGGGATTATGTCTTTGTCTTCCCATTGTTTGTGAAACTCTTCTTGTTAGCCTGTGCTTCTGAAATTGATTTGTTCTGACTCCCTGTGGTTATGCTGTGAACTTCTAAGGTAGAAAACATGTGATTCGGTGGTGCAGTCTCCTTGATCTACTGAGCTCACTGGTCTCGGGGTGTCGTTTATATTGGCTATCTGTATGTTTTTGGGTTTTGATTGTTGTTAGGTCTTTCTTCGGTGGGTCTTTCCCTCCATCTGGTTAACTGAGTGTCACTCCATCCATCACATCTTGTATTCTGTTGTGCAGGTGTGCACAGGTTGTGTTGAAGCTGGTTTTTCTGTCTGTATGTGGTTATGATGCTTCTCTCTTGCTATTGTTCAGTTGTTTCTTCTGGGTTATTTCTCCACAATTTAGTTGTATTTCCAGATTGGTCCTGGGTTGAGGTTAGTGTGGCTTCCACTCCCCGCTTCACCTTCTTCCTTTGTTATCTGTTGGTGGTTCCTTTTTTGGTGGGTTTACTCTTCCAGAAGATACATTGGTGCTCACAGCTCCCACGTACTCATCTGATTTTTCAATGTCCTCTATACGTTTTGGCCTCCAATCTTCACATATGCTGGTATGCCATTGACTCTTCACTCTGTTCCACAGAAGATCAGCTAGGTGTTTCACCCATGTGCAGGGGGAAATGAACTCTGCTCCCACCTATCTCACCACTATCCTCCCTCAGAATTACTGACCTCCAATGGCAGTTATTGGCTGTATAGTCTCACAGAAGTCACTGACACCTTCAGAACTTCAGTTTTCAAGGGAAAATATAGTTATTTTTTATTTTAATTTTTAAGTATGGTCAGTTTGTAATATTACATTAGCTTTATTAGTTTCAAGTGTGCAATATAGTGATTCAACATTTAATATATGACAATGTGGTCATCCTACTAATTCTAGTAATCATCTGTCACCATGCAAACTGATCACAGTACTATTGATTATATTTCTCTTCACTTTTTTCACCCATCCTCTATACCCTCCTCTACAGTAAACATACCTTTGTTCTCTTTCTATAATTCTCCCAACAGAATTTACTGAATTAATACTCTGAACTTCATTCATCGATATAAAAGGAGATCTTAATCATGTACTCCATAATTATACATATGTAGTACTGTTTGTGGACTTTCAATTTTATAGGTAAATACCATAAGAAATTTATAACATCTTTGACTCTTGGTAATGTTATTTCCATATATTTTTACTTGTTTTGTAAAAGATTGTGCTTTCATTGATTAATGATATTTTAACAATGTACATATAGAATTTGTTACACATATTTTAGAACACCTATTGAAAAACAAGCTTGGTATAATACTTAATAAAATATAGGATATAAAACAATATACAGTGTGAAAAAAGCAGCCATATGATTGATCACCTAATCTACAATAGAGATAAAAGAGTTAAAAATAAGCACAATGACAAAAAAATGTGAAGCAGCTTACCCAAATTTGTAAAATATATATGTTTACACTTAAAAACATGTGCTTTTATTTATTTATTTTTACTTATTTATTTTTTAGAGGGGGGAGGGAGAAAGAGGGGAAAGAAACATCAACATTTGAGAGAAACATTGATCAGTTGACTCTTATTTGCCTCTCACACACCCCAACCAGGGATCTGGCCCACAACCTAGACACATGCCCTAAACTGGAAATCAAACCGGCGACCCTTCAGTTCACAGGTCGGCAGTCAATCCACTGAGTCACACCAGCAGGGCAAATACATGTGCTTTAAAACAAATAACTTGAAGACCTGGCTGTTTTAGCTCAGTGGATTGAACACCAGCTTGCAAATCAAAGGGACACCTGTTAGATTTTCAGTCTAGGGCATGTGCCTGGGTTGTGCCCCAGGTCCCTGGTTGAGGGCACACAAGAGGCAACCACACATTGATGTTCCTCTCCCTCTCTTTCTCCCTCCCTTCCCCTGTGTCTAAAAATAAATAAATAAAATATTTTTAAAAACTTGAAAGCAATGTGCAAGATGTAGTACACATAATTTTCTTGTTAATATATTTCTGTATTTTCCTAATTTCCTACAACATACATTACTTAATAATTATTAAAAGAATGACAATAATAACAAACTTTTTAGTGGTTAAAGTGTGCAAGGCACTGCACTAAGCACTTTACAGATAATCTTCATATGCATCTATGAAGCATTTACAATAAAACCCCTTTTAATGAGAGACAAGTTGAGACAAGTAAAATTATGTACAAATACACATTTAATAAGTTGTAGGGATGGAATTTGAACCCTATAAGTTATATAGTATGAAAGTGAAAAATGAAGAGATTTTTAAAGTTGACAGTAATTCTTCCTAATAGAATTCTAATTATGTTTCCTTACATTGGTTCCCTTCCTTTGAGCATCATTATTTTTCTATGTGACTTTCCAGACTCTGGCTGCATTGGAGGTTGTGGTGTCTTCTTGACTGTGTAGGGATAGGTGCATGCACAAAACTCTAGGCCAGGATGAAGGAAGGAGAATACAGACTGGTTTTATGTAGTTTTATCTTTTTAATTGCCACTTTAATCTCTGGCAAAATAGGGAAGGTTCAAAGCCAGGTGTGTGGGGGAGACCCACCATGATGCTAAGCGAGCAGGTCCTGCTGTGGTTTTCTGTGTTCATTTCGGGAATCAGCAGTTTGCTATTGTTAAGCCTCCACTCTGCCCATGCAGGTGACTCCTTTCTGAAGAAATCCTAACCATGCTCTTGCTCTCTGCCTACAAAGCGCCCACAGCTGTGATTGGAATGAGCTAGGACTTGAGCAGCCTGGCTGGCTACCTGCTTAGGGAGGCCTCCAGCTCAGAATGGTTGCTCAGGTTCTGCCTCTCCCTCACTACACTGCAGGGATCCTAATAGAGGTCTTACCAGTCACAAAAGCTGTTTGAAGCCTACATTGGTTTAGTCCTCTATATATCTTCATTTTATATATAACATATTTTTCATTTTACTTCTCTATTCATATTTGGCTTGTTATTTGAGCATGAGGATAGCGCTGCCCACCACCCACATGATTCATATATTGATGTAACTTTCTCCAGTATCCATACTTTATTTTTCATTTTCATTAAAAATCTATGAGGGACCAATCTTTTGTGAGTATTGCAATGGCTCTTTCATCTGGAAGTTTACACATGGTGCACTTTTGAATGAGTATAGCGATGACTTGAAGCAAAAAATGATGGAAAATTTGACCAAGAAAGCTGATGATTAAAAGAAAAGAAACAATAACCACAAAACTAAATTGGCTTTCACCCAAAAATGTACAAGACATCTGAATTACTCTGCTCATGCCTCTTAGAGGTTCTTGCTTATACTCCATTTTGGATAAATTTCAATCACATCTAATAATATTACATGTATCACTATATTGTTATTACTACTTTCTGCAAAATACAGAAAAACATAATGATTTTCACCTATGTTAACAAGACTTTGTGAAATCTATCTATTTATTTACATTCTGTGTCCATGCGCTGTTACGTTTTGGAGATAAGTATCAGAATTACTGGCTTTTTTTTAAAGTGCTCTATATGACACTGGTACTGGGAGTCAACCAACACATTGCTGTATGAGATAAAACCGAATGAGTTGAGCAACTGTCATCTTGATTTCTAATTTGCTACTATCATCACTCTTTCAGTTTTTATGTAGTTTAAAAAAATTGGACATACAAATTACAAATAACCCCTCATTATGTGGATTACAAAAATAAGCCCAGACAAACACAAACACTTAACACATTACTGGTAGTAATCAGAGACACAGGATTATGGGTTTTATCTATATATTCAGGTTATGTTTAGAATTCCAACAGAAACATTTACATGGAATGAGGACATACTGTGTGTCAGACATTGTGCTGGGCTTCTATCCTCACTTCCTCCTTTAGATCCACTATTAATCATGTTCATTTTGTAGTTGAGGAAACTGAAATTTGAAGAATTTTATTAACCCACCAAAATTACTCTATTTCTAGGAATTTAAATTCAGATCTCATAATTCTGCACTTTAGCTTTCCATACTTGTTGCTGGGGTCAATAAAATGTCTGTGTTTTTATTTTAAGCCAAGAAACTGGCATTTCAAGGTCAGAGTTGCATAAAGAGTACTGTTTTGGAATAGTTGTTACAAGAAGAGAATTCCTATGTGTATATATGTGTGTGTATTTATTTATATATTTGTAGTTATTAATTGATTTATTTTTCATGAGGAGTTCAGAGCAAGGCATTCTCCATTATTTCTTAAAATGAATATATATATTTTTAAATTATTGAATTTATTGGCATGACATCGGTTGAACTGAGTATGTTAACAAGCTGGTTGTATGGTTAAAACTTCAACTTAAAATCAGTGAAAAGTTAGGGTATAATGAGTACAATTTGAGATAAAATGATTGTACTAAACCATACAGTGCAAGATAGATAATCTAGTTCCTGACACATAATAGGTACTTGATAAAATTGTGAGTAGTTAAAATAAATTTTTGATTATCTTTTTCTATATGAGAATAAACTTTTGAGAACAGGTACCAGACATTTTAAATTTTTGCCTCCCTTAAATTTTCAGTCTCTTCCTATGAAAAAGTTTTAAATATTCAGTTGTATTCATTGTTATCTCTGCTGTCTGTTTCTTTGTAAATTTTCTTTGAAAACTTGAAAACTTCAGCCCTTTAGAGGATTTCTGTGGGATAATTAATGTGGAATTGATCTGGCAGATAAACCCTTGATTCCCACTGCCTTTAAAACCCTGAGGAAATTATCAAATATTCAGTGTTTTCTGATTTCTTGTCTTTACAGCAACATTCTGTGATTATACCTACAGGAACTTTCCAAATACTGGGCATAACCCACATCAGTGATCAGGAACACATTCCACACACAATAAGAGTGCTTTGCGGATAATCTGTAACTGCTCCCCCTCAGTTAAGAGTGAATAATAAGATTTAAAATGCAAATAAACATTTTTATAACATAAGCCAATTAAGATACAAGTGACAGCTCATGCAATAAAATGCTGGGTCCATTGACATATGTTACATTTATTCCATCATTTAACTCTAACAAGTACAGACAAAATAGCTATTACTCTCACCATTTATTTTTGAATAGCATGAATATGATTAAGAGGGTAAGATCTAGATGGAGAAAACTATGGAGATTTATTGTAGAAAAGTAGGCATAACTTGAAAGACATACTATCATGTAATATGCTTCACATTTTGTAAAATGGCATTTTTTAAATATATTTCACTATAGTTCCAAATAACATCCTTACACTATTAAATACTTACTGGTCTGTCTTTGTGTGTTGTTTGTGTTTTATATGGAACTTAATCAACATATTATTGAGGGAAAACTAGATTCTACAGGAGAACAGGGGTTGTGCTGAGTTTGGTCACCACTGCATCCAAAGTGCCTACCATGCTTCCATTATATCAGACGTTCAAATATAACTTGATTGAATGAGTGAAATAGAGATTTTTCCAAGGTAACTAACATGTTTCACTACTTCTCATTTTAAACAAGTTTTAGTTCATTTACTTCAAAACTTATTGAATATTCATAAAGCTTTTGGCTTTGCTGTGCTATGGACAATTAATACAGAAGCAATATTTTATCTTAAAGTACTATTTCTTAGTTTAATTTAATTTTTTGGGTGGTAATACAATCACATGGTTCACCATTACACAGTATTAAAGTTTAAGGTAAAAGTCTCTTACCTCTATCCCCCATTTACCCAGTTCTTCTTTCACAGGCAATCGATATTGTCAGTTTCTCATGAAACTTCATAGCCCTGGCCAATGTGGCTCAGTTGGTTGGGCATTATCCTACAGACCTAAAGGTCACAGTGTTGATTCCTAGTTGAGCACTGCTTAGGTTTCATGTTCAGTTCCTGGCTGGGGTGCCTACGAAAAGCAACCAATAGATGTTTCTCTCCCTTTCTTTCTCCCTCCCTTCACTGTCTCTAAAATCAATAAGTATGTCCTAAGGTAAGGATTAAAACAATTATAGAATATTTTATATGTTTCTAATGGAAAGTAAATAATATATTTACTATATATTAATACATAAATAATATATTTATAAAAGCAAAATGAACAAAATATCCCCTTTCCTTTTTATATAAGCAACAACTCATAACACTCACTGTTCTACACCTTGCTTCTTCAAGTCATTTTATTCAATATGCATCAAATGTTTTCATTCTTTTTACAATAGCACAGTAGATTTCTTTTTACATTGATTGCACATAACATACTGTAACATAACAACTCATCAGTGGAATTGCAATTAGATTATTCGCCATTGGTGATATACTATTTTAAACAATTTGTAAGATGAAGTCCTGGAAGTGGAATATCTGCATCTATATACCATATGTACCTTTGTAGATTTTTGGGTTGTCCTATTGTCAGTTGTAGAGCAGTGCCAATTTAAACTCTCATAGCTTCTCCAGACTCTCTTATTTGTTCAAGGTCTCCTCAATATAACACATCGTTTTTATCAAATTAGTTCATCTTTGTTCAAACTGGAAGGTGAAGAATGCTACCTTATAGTTTTTTATTTAATTTCTTTTATGATAAGTAATATGGAGCATCTTTACACATGTTGAAGATCTATTTATATTTCCTTTCCTTTGAACTCTTAATATACCTTTTCTAGTTTTCTATTCAGTTATTGCTAATTTTCTTCATGATCTGTAGGTCATGAAGAGCTGTTTATATATCAAAGAATTTAGTAGGAGCTGTTTATATATCAAAGAATTTAGTCCTTTGATTTTGATATGAGGTTCAAATAGCTTTTGTGTTTTGACTATTGTATTTTGTCTTTAAAAATATTAATTTTTGCCAAGCAGGAAACCACTCTTCTTTCCCTTCCTTTCATCTTCTCTTCCTTCTTTCCTCCTTTTCTTCCTCAGTTTATTCCTCCCTTCTTTTCTTACATATAAGTTTTTGGATTATTTGTACTAGTTCTGTAAGATACACTATTTGATATCTTGGTAGGAATTCCACTGAATCTACAGATTGCTTTCGGTAATACGGATACTGTAATGATGTTAATTCTTCCTATCCATGAACATGGTATATGCTCCCACTTATTTATATCTTCTTCAGTTTCTTTCTTTAGTGTCATATAATTTTCTGAGTATAGGTCATTTACCTCCTTGGTTAAATTTATTCCTAGGTTTACCATTTTTTCATGCAATTAAGAATGTAATATTTGTGGGGGCTGTTAGATTCTTTTTTTGATCATTCATTATTGGTATATGAAAATGCAACTGGTATTTGAATATTTATTTTGTATCCTGGTACTTTACTGAATTCATTTATCAATTATAGTGGTTTCTTGATGGAATTTTTAGGGTTATCTATATATTATACTATGTCATATGAAAATAATGACAGTTTTAATTCTTCCTTTTTTAATTGGGATAGCTTTTTATTTCTTCTTCTTGTGTGATTTCTGTGGCTAGAGTGTCTAGTATTCTGTTGAATAACAATGTCAAAGGTGGACATTCTTGTTTTGTTCCTGATCTTCAGGAAAATACTCTCAGCTTTTCTATGTTTAATATATTAGCTGTGGGTTTGTCACATATGACCTTTATTATGTTAAGGCTTGTTCCCTTTATTCCCAATTTTCCTGAGTTTTTATAATAATAGGTGCTGAATTTTGTCAAAGTCTTTATTTAATCTATTAATATGATTATATGATTTTATCCTTCATTTTTTAAAATGTGGTGTATCATATTAATTGACTTGTGGATATTATACCAACATTGCATTCAAGGAATAAATCCCACTTAATCATGATATATGATCTTTAATGTATTGCTAAATTCAGTTTGATAATATTTTCTTGGGGATTTTTTGCATTTATGTTCATCAGAAATATTGGCATATAATTTTAATTTTTTGTAATATCTTTGGTTTTTGAATCAAGATAATTCTAACCCCCAAAAGGAAAGCAACTTGGGAGTCTTTCATCCTCTTGAATTTTTTGGAATTGTTTGAGAAAGATAGAATGAATATATTAATATATATATAAATATATATAATTTTAGTATGCTGTATATATATATAGTAAATCTCGCCTGTAAAGGCATCTTGTCCAGAACTTTTGTTTGTTGGAAGTTTTTTGGTTACTGTTTTGATTTTGTTTGTTATAATCAGTTCAAATTTTTTGTTTCTTCTTGGTTAAATCTTGGAAGATTTCATGTTTCTAGGAATTTATCTATTTTTTCCAGATTGTCCAATTAGTTGTTCATGGCATTTTTTAATAATCCTTTATATTTCTCTGCTGTCAGTTATTACTTCTCTTCTTTTATTTCTAATTTTATTTATTTAAGTCCTTTATATTTTTCTCTTGGTGAATCTGGATAAAAGTTTATCAATCTAGTTTATCATCTTAAAGGACCACTTATTATTTTCATTATTTTTTTCTAGAGTATATTTTGTTTATTTTCACTCTGATCTTTATTAGTTCCCTCCTTCTATCACTTGGGTTTTGTTTGCTGTTCTTTGTCTAATCTCTCTTTGGGTTTTGTTTGCTGTTCTTTGTCTAATCTCGTTAGGTGTAGGGTAGATTGTTTATTTGAGATTTTTCTTGTCTTTTAAAATAGGCCAGAGTTGCTACGAATTTCCCTCTTAGTACTGCTTTTGTTATGTCCCATAAATTTGGGGTTGTTGTATTTTCATTTTTATTTGTCTCAAGATATCTTTTGATTTCTACCTTAATTAACTCATTCATTGTTAGTAATATGTTATTTAGACTTCATATCTTTGCATTTTCAGTTTTTTCTTGTCATTGAAACTTGAGTGTTGTTGGTATATTGTGGGTAGTTTTGACCCTCAGGCCAACTGGCTCGAGGGTTGGCCATAACCACTGTGTGTGATCCACTCCATGGGAGCTGACCTCATGAAGTAGAATTTGCTAGTTGTGGAGCTATTTATGTGGTAGTCTGTTGTCTTAAGCTAGGCACCGTGTAGGTTGGTTCTGGGGCTTTTGGAAGGGAACTCCAGTGCAAGTCAATGTCAGATGCTGCCTGTTACTAGCCCTGACCTACTTGTTAGAAGCTATAGGTAGCTATCTGTAGTGAATGTTGCATGGGTAAGTGGCAAGCTATGAACCAAGAATGGCTGCCACTAGTACCAGGCCTGAGTCATGTTAGCAAAAAGCTCAAAGCACCCTAAGATCCACTGCCACCTGACTGTTATTTGTTAAGATCAGCCCCTGGAAGAGCCTCAGGTGAGTTGTATGAGGAATGTTCTCAGGGAGTTAGCTAGTGAGGGGGAGTGGTGTTCACTGGGTTCATACAGATTCAAACTTGGCATCTGTACTGGGTGTAAGGCTACTCACCAAAAGTCTCAGGGGAAACAGAAGCTAGCCATAACCTACACAGTGCCTGCAGACTTTTGCAGGGGGGGTAGGGTTTCAGGAAGTTATCAGGGTGGAACTAGTAGAATTCACCAGTTTAAACCAGATTAAGATTTGACCATGTGGAGGGAGGACTCAAGACAGGAACAGTGTGTGGTTGTGTGGGAAGACAGCCCATGCCCTGAAGTCAGACAACTCAGTTTCTCTCTGTGTGGTTTCTCTGCCCCCCTGAATGGAATTTGTTGTGAGCAAGAAAAGCCTGCAACATAGGCCCCCAAGCTTGTTGACAGAGCTTACTTAGGCTGTGGGCAAATTGGGCAGGGCAGGACTTCAGGGAATTGTCAAGATAGAGCTAATGCTATGTGTGTGTTGGGGGAGAGTGCTCAACTCAGGAAAGATGTTGCCCTTGTACCATGTGGGGAAAGGGACTCAATGTAGGAACATTGGCACCTACCTCTTCACCCTTCTCCCTAAGCCACACAACTCAGAATCTCCCTGTGTAACTCTGACCCCTAGCCATGTCTCCCTGCTACAGTTTTTAGGGTGAGTACCTGTGAACAACATTTTTTAGCTGTCCCTTTAAGAGAGCACATGGGTTTCCAGTAGTCTGCTGTTTTTACCCAAATATACAGAGACCCAACTGATTTTCACAGTGTATGTTATATAGGCTCCTCTCCTGGCACTAGAACCCTGGGCTGGGGAGCCTGGTATGGGACTAAGATCCTTTGATCCTCAGGGGAGATCTCTGAAGCTGAGATATCCTTCCATATTCTCAATAGCAGCATATGGATCCTGGGGCAGCCTGCTTCAACTCTCCATCCTTCCTACCCATCTTTATGTGGCATCTTCTGTGTATCTTTAGTTATATGACTTCTGTTCAGCTAGTCTTCAGCTGACTATCCTAGTTGATTGTTCTATAATTTAGTGGTCATAGGAGGAGGTGAGTGCAGCTTCCACCTACTCCATCATCATTGATGGGAATCCCTTGTTCTATTGACTTTATTTGTGTATCAGTATAACACTCCCAATTATTAAGGATCTATTACATGTATTCAATAAAATATATAAGAGGAGGACAGTCCTCCTTCACATACCCTGTCCCACCAATAAGTTTTCTGGTCTTATTAATTCATTCCTTGCCACCTAATTATTAATAATTTTGGCTTTTGAACCAACTGTTATATTTAAAGGTATCCGTTCTAGGCAATGAATTAATGAAGCAAGTTGCAAAGTTAAAGACTAGAATAAATGAGAGGGAGAAAGAGAGAAGTAGAGAGAAGAAGAGGGAGAAAGAAAGGGTGAGAAGGAGAAAAGGAAAGATGGCCAAATTTCTGGAAGTTGCATCTAAAGTACTTCTCTCATCCTTTCATAGCCAAGAGAAAGGCTTGCCAACATTTCCAAAGGACAAAGGGCAACTATCTTGTGATCCAGAGACCAATCCCAAATTTAATATACTTGTATCATTATTTGTTGCATAACATTCCTTTATCTATTCTTTGGGATGTTTTATTTTATAAAGCTAATATATATCACTTAAACATTAAAATATATTACTGGGGTGACTCAGTATTGTTTTATATTATTATAGCACCAGAAATTAGTGATACTCACAACTAAATACGTAATGATCCTGAACAGAAACATACAGGCCATTGTATAACCATAGACTGCTATGCTATTAATAATCTTGGAACTGAACTGTTCAACAACCAGGTTGGTCAGCAAGGCAAACAATATTGAAACTGAACTATTCTGTGTGCTGATAGAGAAGAAACAAATGATTTTTCAAGTAAGAACTCTGGGCTGCTTAGAAAAGAACTTAACCTGAGAAAGATATTCTCATCTCATATATTAGGTAAATTGATTCTTCCTTTTCCATTTCTAGAAAGCATGATTCAGGACAATCAGCAAGGCATTATCAGCCAAGGAAATATATGAAAGCCAGACTCTTTTTTTCATGTGTCCCAATTTGGGTGGTGCTCAGAAGAAGACCATATAACAAGATGTATTCATCCTCTTGTTCAAAACATGCAAATTTTATTATTCTGTGTTTGTAGTTATCACATCTCCCCTTGATGGTTTGTTCCCTTCCATAAACTCATAGATGTTTGCATATTTTTCTCAAACTGTAAGTCTCTAGAAAGGGATCTATTATTTACTGGACAACTAATAGCTCTTATTTCTCATACTGAATTTAATTCTGTCCCATTTTCTCTGCTTCCAAAACCCCTGAGATTGATATCAGTGCTGCCATTTTGCAGGTGAGATGCTGAGTCATGGTTTTAGGGGAGCCTTAGGCAATGAGTTTTACTTCCGGCTCTATTAGGGGCAGAAGGAGTAAGGATCTGATATCCTTGACTTCCTCAGGTAGAGATTCCTCAGAGAATAGAGAGAATTCTATTACCCTAAGGAAATTCAGGAAAAATTTTTGAAGAGAAATATCTACTAAGATGGAGAAAACCATTCCACCCATTAACACATTAGTCCACAAAACAAATCACACCAGATTTTATGCCATAGAACAACATTTGATGCACATTTTATTTTCTTCTTGTCCTGAATTATCTGATAATGAGTCTAGGTGTCCCATCTGTATTACATTTTTCTGATTTTCCAGTTTAGTATTATAATCAAAGGATAAAATAAGGTAAATTTGACTTTACTTGTCCTACCACAAACCAGATTGCCCCTTAGTGACACCAACATCTTCCACTTGGTGGTATTGACCAATATTTTATGAATGCATTTCGGCACTTTGTTGTTGTATTTGGCATGCTCACTGATTTATAGTCTAAGGACTCGCTTTCTACACTTCCTTTCTCTAAAAGTGAAAATGTATTTTGTTTTTAGTTTTCCAGTGAATCCTCTGAGAAAGCAGATGGTGGATCAGATCTCAGGCCAAGTTCTTTCAGTATCTGGGATATAATCCAATCAGCCTGGGACCCGAGAACTCATCTGTACTTATGTGCTCCCTTATCCATCATTCAGTACCTCACCAGCTGCTCTCTAATATCTGCTCAGCCTTCCTTACAAAAATTCCTTCTTCTTGACAGAAAATATGGCTATAATAAGCATACTGATTAATTCTATTCTGTCTTAATTATGAATAACTTTATCATAATATCTTCAAATGCCAGGCAAATCCTTTCCTGGTTTTCTACTTGTCCTGGAATTCTAAACCATTCTTCTCACTCCCCAATTCAATCATTTTTGCCATTGCATATTTTCTCTTTGAGATATTATGATTTTTTATGTTTATGAGCCTATATTTACAGATTTCTGCCAAATCAGAAATCTGATTTCTGTTTTTTTGTCATTATGTTAGTATAGTTTTAGTAAATGCAGGAGGATAATAACCAATTGTCAATGGAAAATGTCTCACTCAGAAGCAGGTGCAATGCTGATTGTATGACACAGACTCTGACACTCTCATGCCATTCAGTAGAAACCACTGAGGGCAGTAAGCTTTTCCATGGAATATGCTAGTGTGTTAGTGGTTTCCTGACAAATTCAAAGTTAAGCTTTCACTATACTTCTCATATAACATCAGATAATGATAAAATTATTAGCTTATTTTTGCAAGGGGAATTCAATCTAAGTCATGGGGAAGATGTAATCCCTTAAAAAGAGTCTAATGGTAAAAAAGAATAAAAATTTTATAAATTGAAAGACTTCCAAAAGTTCCTGGACTGGGTAAATAGAATAAAGTAGAAAAGCCAAATGTGTAGACTTAAGTGGAACAACAATTGGGGTGTGAGGAAATTCAGGACAATTTGGGCTCACATAAACCAAAAGATAGAGAAAGTAGTCACTTATCTTAAATGACACTTGGGGATAAAATTGTATAAAAAACAGTTTCAAAAATTAGATTTGTAAACCTGGAGGGCACTTGTGATCTTGAAAGGAATAATGTCCTAGGGGTGATGGGGGTACAGAATCACAGCTGAAATTGATTGAGGGAAGTATGAGGTAAGGAAGTTGAAAGTGGTAACAGAAATTCACTAAAAGATGTTAGGCTCTGAAAAGGAGAAAGAAATCAAGTGGTAGTTGAAGGAAGATGAGGGTATAGGAAATCATATATATATTATATTTTAAAGAAATTTATGTTTTATGTTAAAGTAAATGAGAAAATAGAAGGAGGAATCGATGATGTGGCAGGAGAGTAAATAGATGCCTAAGTTCCTGAGAAGGAGAGTAGGATGGAATTTGCTGTAAAAGTGAGAGGGTTGCCCTTTCGCCTTTTGACAAAGCAGAACACACCACCAGTAGCAACACTAACACCAAGGAATGCAGTGAGGATGTGTAAGGATGTGGTGGGCTTCCTAAGTAGTTAAAGCTTGAGCAGAGAGCTGAAAATGAGCATTGCATTCATTTCCAACATGCAGCTGGGGTAAAGGCGAGAATGGGGGTGAAGGAGATCACTTGTTCCTCAGTGTTTCGATGCATTGGAATGATTGAGAAACAGAGGATAGAAAGGCTCAGTCAATGTTCACTAAACAAAGGAATATTTTTTGTCAACTTAATGAAGTACATATGTTTCATTTCTTAAATTGATTTTAATTAAATTTAATTCTTACTTAGTTTGAATTTTTAAATAATTTTTTGTAGATGGTTGGCCTAACTGAAATTAGTATCTTTATTTTTTAGTCTATAGGTCTCTCCAAAATAATTTGCTCACAATATTTCTGTATGTTAATAGTAGCAGTGAAACTGACTTGGACAAAATATCCCATGTAAAATGAAATTATTTCACCTTAAATGATTTGTCATACCTGTGTCGAAATGAAGCAGTTTTGATTTGCCACAGTTGAAGTGGGAGGGAGATTGCTGCAGGTTACAAGCCTGAATCTGCTTCTATTTCCCTACTTGAGGTTGACCTTAATGCTCCAGTAACTTCTCTGAATCATGTTTTTTCAAGTGTTTGTAATGCTCGATGTTGAGTGTACCCTTGGATGACTCTTTCAGATAAGGAAGTTTGCAGAACATCTGGTCTGAAAGTGAGTTTGAAAAATTAAAACCTGAAGTAAAACTGTTTTCCAAATTATAAATGACCAGATAAGCATACAGAAAAGTTTTTTTTTAATGAGTCATGAAGTTTAAGAGGAAAAATATCTCGTAAGAAAAAAACAGGGAAGCAGAATACTTCAGTGAGTACAAATTATGTCTTTCAATAATAAAATACTAAAAATATGAATAAATGTATGACAGTCCACTGCAATGTATAATAATAAGACTCAATTTTCCCTATCTATACTCATTAAAAATCTAGAAAAAGTTCTCAAGATTTCAGGGTTTTAACAGAAGGGAATCTAGAGATTCCTGATTATCTCCGCTCATTTTCTCACTGATAAAGATCCCGGTCAGTAATCTGAAGCTACCCATTTTTTAAATTTATTATTATATTTGAATTCTCACTTGAGAATATCCTTATTGATTTGAGAGAAAAAGAGAGAGAGAGAGAAACATAGATGTGAGAAAGATACATTGAACATCAATTGATTGCCTCCTGTACACACTACAACCAGCGATTGAACCTGCAACCCAGGTATATGCTCTGACCAGGGACTGAACCTGAAACATTTTGGTGTATGTGATGATGCTCCAACCAACTGAGCCACCTGGCCATGGCTGAAGCTACCTATTTTATGGCCTCCCAAATTTATCTTGCAGTGGCAAAGATCAAAGCAATAGAGGCACTTTTATCTCAGCATGAAAGATCAATAAAAAGTTATCTTTCACAGACTCTGTAGACTGACAGAAATGTATATAATAATAAGCAGGTGAGGTTGATATTGACAAGGGGCTGATGCACTTACTCCAGGGAGTTTAAAACAAAAAGTTTTGTTTGGTTGTACATGAAAGAAACTATCTCCATTCCCAGTCAAGCCACATTACATCTTTAACCAACAGCAGGAATGAAAACAAGAGTATGCAATGAGGACAGAAGTGTGCTATGTATTTTTACCAAAACATTTTGAAGGTCCATCAGATGACAGAGCACTCACGTCATGAAGATCCTTCTCATGACACTCCTGGTTTGCCCTTGCACAGGTGGCACACACTAAAATGGGAGCCCCAATGATAGTATGTATAGCCAATGTGATGACAAGAATGTCCCCATTCCAACAAAAGTAGGGTAACATACATACGCGCACAAGTCCTGGGGACAAATGACACTCCTAACCAACAGTACCAGCATTAATTGAAAAAAATCATCACAAAACAGCCCTGGCCCACTGTCTCAGTTGGCTGGAACATCATCCATGCAGCAAAATATGGAGGGTTCAGTGTCCTGTCAGGGCACATACCTAGGTCGCAGCTTTCATCCTGAGTCAGGGTGCACATGGGATGCAACCTAGTGATATTTCTCACATTGACATTTCTCTCTCTCTCTCTTCCACTTCCTCTCTCTTTGATACCAATAAACATACTCTAGGGAGAGTATTTAAAAATACAATACATCCTTATCACTGAAAAACTAAAATTGATGATAATGATAATAATACAAAATTATTATTTAAGAAAAAAAGGAAAGAAAGGGGGGATGAAGGAACGAAGGTTGGAGGGAAGGAGAGGACAGAAGGAAAAAAGTAAATATTGTGCACAAAATACACAAGGAAAGAACTCCAAGTGCCCTGTATAAATAGGCAGCTGAAAATGAGTTTTGGAACTAATACCAAGAGTCTGGAACATCTAGCATGTTGAAGTGAAGACTAGAAAAAACTTCATCCAATGCCTTCATCAGAGTTTTTGCAAAATGAAGAAAGTCCAACATAAGCACTGGCTGTATTTTGGAGTTTGAATTTATTTTCACCATGCTATGTGGAAAGCTTTTGCCTGAGCTGATAAAGTTGCATATAAAGTCCTTCACAACCCCAGGAAAAGCAAGTAGGAAATTTTCTCACAGTG
>PVKM010025115.1:0-20130 GCA_004027735.1 Carollia perspicillata
AAAATCCCATTTATTATAGCAACAATAAAAATAAAGTACCTAAGAATAAATTTAACCAAAGAGGTAGAAGATCTGTATTCAGAAAACCATGGAATTCTGAAGAAAGAAACAGAGAAAGATACAAACAACTGGAAGCATATATCATGTTCATGGACTGGAAGAATTAACATCATTAAAATGTCCATACAACCTATAGATTGTCTAAAGCAATCTATAGGTTGCTTTTCATGACTTTGAATATTTCTTGCCAGTCCCTTCTAGCCTGCATAGTTTCTTTTAAGAAATCAATTGACAGTCTTATGGGAACTACCTTGTAGGTTACTAACTGTTTTTCTCTTGCTTTTAAGAGTCTCTCTTTATCTTTAACCTCTGGACATTTCATTATGATGTGCCTTGGCATGGACCTGTTTGCTTCCATATTGTTTGAGATTCTCTGTGATTCTTGGATTTAAATGTCTATTTTCTTCACCAAATTAGGGAGTTTTTCTTTCATTAGTTTTTCAAATATATTTCCGCTTTCTTGCTCTTTCTCTTCTTCTTCTGGCACCCTTATGGTGCATATGTTGGACCTCTTGAAGTTGCCCCAGAGGCTGCGAATACTATCATTATTGCTTTGGATTCTCTTTTCTTCTTGTTGTCCTGATTGGTTGTGTTTTGCTTTCTTATGTTCCAAATCATTGATTTGACTCTTGGCTTCATCAACTGTTCTATTGTTTCCCTGTAAATTGTCTTTATTTCAATTAGTGAATCCTTCATTTCTGAGTAGATCTTTTTTTGGTTGTTGAGGTCCCTACTAAGTTCCCTGAGCATCCTTATAACAAGGGTTTTGAACTCTGCATCTGATAGACTGCTCATCTCCATTTTGTTAAGCTCTTTTTTTGGAGTTTTGATCTGTACTGTCATTTGGAACATGCTTCTTTGTCTCCTTATTTTTGCAGCCTCCCTGTGTTTGTTTTTATGTATTAGGTAGAGCTTCTTTGACTCTGCCTTGGTAGGTGCCCTAATGTAGTAGGTGTCCTGTAGGGTCCAGTGGCACAGCCTCCCCTATAATCCAGGCTGGGTACTCAAGGTGTGCCCTTTGTGTGGGCTGAGTACACCCTTTTCTTGTAGTTGAGACTTGGTTGCTGTTGGCAGATCAATGGGAGGGATTTACCCAGGCCAATCAGTTGCAAGGATTAACTATGACCAGTTTCCACAAATCTCTGCCCTCCTTGGAGGATCAGCTATTCAGGGGCAGGGTGGTGGTGCTCTGACATGGTCTGTGGCTGTCCACTGGGTGTGCTGTCCTTGTGGTTCCCCAGGTGGTATAGGTCAAGGTTCCAACTATGTTTTGCTCAGGGCCACTCCACCTGAGCTAAGGAGCAATCTGAGATGGGTTCTTCTTGTGCTGGGCTTGGAGATTCCTAGGCAAAGCCAAGATGTGAATCTAGGCTGGCTGCTGCTAGTGCCAGGCTTAGAGCTCACTGTGGCCAGCTGCTACTTATTTGAGAAGATTTAGGAAGTTGTGGAGTATGAACAAAGACCAGCCATTAATATGGAAAGGCAGTTTGGGTGGGCCCATGAGTTGGGAGGGCCAGAGTCCCTGGTGATCTCCAAGGTAAGTCAAATAGTGTTAGCTTTGTTGATGGATTCTCAGATATGGTACCAGATCTCTGGCTCTGTGACTCTGTTGGGGAAAGATTTAGAAAAGGGAATGGCCTCTGCTTACCTTGATGTCAGACACTTCAGTTTCTCCTAGTATGCCAGTGTTTCCTTTCAAGGTGCTACCCTGGTGCTACAGCTCAGAGGGAGTGAGTCTGAGTAGGTGAGTCTGTGTGTAGGTCCTTTAAGAGGAACTTCTTAGGGCTCCAGCAGTTTCTTCCACTGACTCAATGCTTGCTGTTTTTTTGCCATCAGAATTTGTAAGAACATATCTTCCTGGCACTGGAACCCTGAGCTAAGGGTCCTGGTGTGGGGCTTGGATTCCTCACTCCCAATATTTCCTCCCAAACTTTTATCTACCACATGTTGGTGTGGGACCGGCCCATCCTGTGTTTGAGCCCCTTCTACCGGTTTGGATGGTTGTGGTTTCTTTAATTCCATAATTGTCAGGCTTCAATTCAATTTCTGATGTTTCTGAGTGATGATTGTTCTATAGTTTATTTATAATTTGATGTGGTTGTGTGAAGAGATGAGCCATATCTGCTTATGGCACCGTCCTAACCAGAAGTTCAATTTTGATGTGTTTTAGTGCTTCTGCTATTTTTTGTTTGTTTGTTTAATTTCTTCCATATTGGCAAAATGCTCCCTTCTGAGGACTCTTTTCATCTGAAGAAACAAAAACAAAAGTCACTTGTGGTGAGATCAGGTGAACAGGGATGATGGGACATGGGGGTCAGGCCATTTTTGCTCAAAAACACTCAGTGCTGTGTAGGCAAGTGTGCTCATCAATCACCCGTCATGAAATGGGCAAACACTTGAAAGAGTCTTCAAAAAATTTCACTGAAGCCAAATGCAGCCTCTCACAACAATGCCAGCTGGTACACTGATACAGATGCATTTCCAGAACATTCACCTAGTGGGGGTAGCCTGTACTATAAGAGGTCCACCCTCCGGAAGATTATTCCATTTTTTGTTGGGTCCCTCTTCATATGTTATATATACCCATGTTATTTTATTTTTTCAAATTATATTTTATTGATTATGCTATTATAGTTGTCCCATTTCCCCCTTCATTCCCCTCCCCCTGCAAACCCTCTTCCACTCACATTTCTCCACTTTAGTTCATGTCCATGTGTCATAAGTTCTTTAGCTTCTACATTTCCCATACTATTCTTGCCCTCCCCCTATTTTCTACCTACCATCTATGCTACTTATTCTCTGTCCCTTTTCCCCCTCTCTCCTCCTCCCACTCCCCTGTTGCTAACCCTCCATGTAATCTCCATTTCTGTGGTTCTGTTCTTGTTTTGGTTGTTTACTTAGTTTGTTTCTGTTTTTGTTTTAGGTGTGGTTGTTGATAACTGTGAGTTTGCTGTCATTTTACTGTTCATATTTTTCATCTTCTTTTTCACAGATAAGTCCCTTTAACATTTCATATAATACGAGCTTGGTGATGATGAACTCCTTTAACTTGATATTATCTGAAAAACACTTTATCTGCCCTTCCATTCTAAATGAAAGCTTTGCTGGATAGAGCAATCTTGGATGTAGGTCCTTGCCTTTCATGACTTGGAATACTTCTTTCCAGCCCCTTCTTGCCTGTAAGGTCTCTTTTGAGAAATCAGCTGACAGTCTGATGGGAACTCCTTTGTAGGTAACTGTTTCTTTATCTGTTGCTGCCTCTAGGATTCTCTTCTTCATTTTTATCTTGGCTAATGTAATTATGATGTGTCTTGGTGTGTTCCTCCTTGGGTCCAGCTTCTTTGGGATTCCTTGAGCTTCCAGGACTTCGTAGAAGTCTATTTCCTTTGCCAGATTGGGGAAGTTCTGCTTTATTATTTGTTTAAATAAGTTTTCCACTTATTGCTCTTCCTCTTCCCCTTCTGGCACCCCTATAATGCAGATGTTGGAATGTTTAAAGATGTCCTGGAGGTTCCTAAGCCTCTCCTCATTTTTCTGAATTCTTGTTTTTTCATTCTTTTCTGTTTGGTTGTTTCTTTCTTCCTTCTATTGATTTGAGTCCCAGTTTTCTTCCCATCACTATTGTTTCCCTGTGCATTTTCCTTCATTTCACTTAGCATCACCTTCATTTGTTCATCTAATTTGTGACCAAAATCAACCAATTCTGTGAGGTTTCTGATCACCAGTGTTTTGAACTGTACATCTGATAGGTTGGCTATCTCTTACTTGATTAGTTGTATAAGCTCTGAAGCTTTGATCTGTTTTGTTTGGGTCATTGTTTTGGTCTCATCACAACTGTTACGTGTGAGGGGCAGAGCCTTAGGTGTTCACCAGGGCAGGGCAACCCATGTCGCTGGGTTGTGATGCTGAATGTGGAGGTGGGGTCTGAGAGGGATCAATGGCACTTGTTTCACTCTCTGTCGGATCCCAGACCCCTCCACCCATTCCCCCAAGCAAACTGGGCCCTTCTGGCACTGATTCCCGGTGGGTGGATTTATGTATGTTCTAGGACCCAGTGGGTCTCTCCAATGAGCTCTCCTGTGAGGCTGGGAGTCACTCCCTGTGACTCAACCCCTGCTGGTGTTTTTAATTAGTGTTTTCAGGCTTTATTTCCTGGTGCTGGGGCCCTAGGTTGCGCGGTCTGTCTCGCTCCCCAGTTATCTGCATGCGAATGTGGGATTGCCCGGTCAGCCACTTTGCATGCCACGTGCCCTGCTTCACAATCACCAGCCACCGCCTGCACACCAGAGGTGCTTTATGCACCTGGTGTCCCCACTTTTTGTGCCTCGACCTATCTCTGCTTGGCCGCCCGACTCTGCCCCACTTACCGGTCTGGATGGATGTGTCTATTTTATCTCCTTGGTTGTCTGACTTCCTTACAGTTCAATTTTCTGTCAGTTTTGGTTGTTGTTTTGTTTCTAAATTACTGTTGTCTTCATTTTGATTGTGTGAGGAGGCACAGTGTGTCCACCTACACTTCCATCTTGGCCAGGCATATTTTTTTGTTTTTGCATATTACATAGTTGCTGTACTTTTGTTTGGTGAATACCTAGATATGCCACAAAGATATTTCTTTAGGATTTAAGCATTTATTCATCCAGGAGCTGAAAGTGCTCCTAAAAGAAGACTCTTGGTCCATTTAGAGGAGTCCTCAATTAAAGGAACCTAACTTGCCCATGGTCACATCTTTCATGTGTGTTCACATCCAATGACTAATCACATTTTGGCATATGAAGATCTTTTGTGTCCACTTGGGACAACTCTCAGTGGCCATCTCAGTCCTGAGACATGTGGTCACCTGGGGCTTTCATGGGACCTGCATCTCACCTCTACTTCTTCCCCTACTCAAACTGCTTCCCTCTGTTCCCTTCCACAGGTCTTTATCCTAAAACCACTCTCTGCTTATCAACCGTTATGCTGATTTTCATATCTGGATCTGCTTCCTAGAGAGTCCAAGGTGAGGTACTTTGTGTTATACTATCTATGTATGTGTGTATGTGTGTGTGTATATATATATGTATTACTTATCTATCCACTTATTTACTTTAAGAAAGTATAAAAAGGATGTATGCATCATGCAAATTTATAAATTTTAATATGCCAAACAACAGTTCTCTATTATCTACCTTCTAGTTTTATGAAATAGAAATTACTTACTTCATTAAAAGTTATAAAGTACACGAATGATTGCAGCTCTACTATGAGTAATACTGCCAGAGAGATTTAACTGTGTATGCCAGGTTATGTGATTTGTTTTTGTTTATCAAGGGAAAATATGAGCCAATTGGTCTTATAGAAACATGTGTTCATGTAGAACAGTCTGTACCCTGGAAAATGTAACAGAGAATTTTACTGAGGAAACTACGAATGTGAGCATAATACTTGGCAGAAGCTTCTGGAAACAGAGTCTAGATACAATACTTTGGCAACTGAGCAACAACTCAGGAAAGAAGACCGATATTAATTACAACTAAACAAATGTTTCTTATTTCCCAGTCTCTGTCGGTGTAGGGGTATTGAACAGTAATTATTTTTCAAAAGACAGAAAATAGATGCAATTAGTTGAAGCACCAACTGATTTATCATTACCTTTTTGCATATATCATCAAATCCAGAACCTTACGACTATCACCAGTTTTTATTGGAATCATCAATGATAGTTGTATAGTTTCTAGTAGTCCAAGTTGGTCCATGGCCTTATCTCTGCTTACCACTCCTGCCTCATCCCTTGTGCTCCTCTTCTTGCCTGTGCCCTGCCACCCAACCACAAACCACACAGGCAGCTTCTGCTGGTGGAATTATCTCTGCTTTTGGTCCAAGACACAGTCAAGTGGTTATGAGGGCGGACACTGCATCTAGTCCAGCCCTTCACTGACTGTTCCCATTTCAAAGTGTGTGACCTGCAGTAAGTCACTTTATCACTTTATGTTTTAATTTCCTCATCTGTAAACTGAGAATAGTGTTAGTACCTACCTCATTTGGTTGTGAAGGGATTAAGTGGAGACTGCTTGGTTCACAGTGGCTCAAATATTCCTTGGTGCTCTATTATTTGGTAGCAACGGCATATTTCTGTTTAGGAAATCTTCTGCTCCATTTTGCACTCTAAATCTATTACACTATTTGGGAATATATTAAATGTGTGAGTTTAAACATTTCAAATTCTACTTTATGCATATGTATAATAAAGGCATTCATTTTGCTAGAGGATTTATGTTTGTAGATTATCGCATGACTGTTGAACAATTAATGGCAACTTTATTAAAAATATTCCTGTTGCCTAGAGACAGCATAGGTGCCTGAAAGTATCTCTACACATTTTGCATTGAACAGTTGAAGGATAGATGTAAATTTGTTTCTTCCTATGAAAAGAATTAAATGTGTAGAAGGCCCAAAGAAAAGAGCTATCCTTTCTTCTTTCACCTTGACTGGTACCCTACAGGGAGAACATCCTGGAATTCCCTGGGAATCAGTCCCAGGGTGACTCAAGCGGAGAGGCTGGCATCTATGACGAGGCTGAAATGCTTGTTCCCATCCAGTTCCTCACTCTGGCTGTTGCTATCGCTAAGGGAGTCCTGGGTGCTCAGCACCACCGCTTTGTCCGTGTCTCTCACAAACTGTGCAGAGACTGCAGGAAGGCTTTAAAAAGTACATATTTGTTTCCCAGTGATTAATGGCACCCTTTTTTTGTCTAAGTAATGGGCTTTACATTGTGTATTTTAAACTTACCGAGTCTTAGTCAATTCCTATAATGCATACCAGCAATGTGATTAAAACTAATTTCTATTAGATAAATCTGATTAATTGGATACCAGTTAGCCTCCCCAGGTAAACTTTTTCTCTTCAAAGCAACAAAAATAACATCTTTACAGAATCCCCCCAAAATGTGTATTGAAAGCCTGTTGTCACAGTTAAAATGGAATCATTGATTCAAGCATTTTATTTGCATCTGAATGTTTGACGGTTTTGGTGAATGGCAACATAACAAATATGGGGGGATGTTCTGGGTGTAATTCTTCTACTTTTGACACAGTTTCCTGTCACACATTATTTCAAAACCTTTAGTATCCCCAAATGTTCCTTTCGTTTGTTTGTTTTCCTTGATTCCTCATTAGATTTCCCTTGCTTCCCACAGATTCCATTCTGCATTCACTCTTCTTCACATCCACATCTTTGTTTATTTCCTAATCTCAGTGGGGGAAAATGTACCAAACCAACAAACATGTATCGATTAAGTAAAAGACAACTCAAATGTAAATATATGTGCATAAAACCCAAGACTATCGTTTCATTCTTTTCTGCTCAGTCAGTCAATATATCTTGCATATTTGTCATTTTCTTGTCATTTTTTTCCTACTATGTTGGTCTGGGCCTCTTTTTTTGCCCATATTACTATAATAGCTTTTTAAAAAATTGTAATATCTTAAAAGTGCTTACTTTTAGTAATCAATAAAAATAAGATAGAGACTACAATAGGAGAATGTACAGGAAAATGCTTCTTTGTGAAAGCGGGGGAATGAGCACTTCCTTAGTGTGCAACGTGTCCATAAGCATATGGACGCTTATGGACACGTTGCACACTAAGCATAGTATTTGCTAATACTAGCAAATCTTACTAGTATTTAAAGAATCCATAGCACACACTTTACTGATGTTCTAGAAAATTCCAGTACAATCAACAAATGGAAAGGATTTTATTGTCAATAAGCCAGTGAAACTATTTGTCTCATTTTCCAGCTTATGTGGTATTTAGCCTGCATGTGGTCTCTTTCCCTGGAGAAGGGGTGAGGAAAAACCAGCAATATCATATATGATTGCACGTGGAAGTCCAAGAATGCTTGGCATTGTCTACAGTTTACATATAAAAGGCAGTGCTCTATTTATATTATGAGATGTATTCTAATTTTAATATAAAAATAAATAATCCACATTCTTTAAAATGAACATTTTAATACACTCTCATGATTAATATTTATGCCTCAACGACTATGAAACTCGGACTATTATTAAAAGGAAACTTTCTGTCTTTTTTTTACACTAAATCAGGATCTTGCAGATGGTTCACAATTTCTGCTTTGAGATCAGGTGGTGCTTTTGTAGTAAAGTGGCAGGTTTCCGTCAGAAAATGCCGCAGCAGGTCTCCATTTTCATAACACCATTAAATATGCCCCTGGTGGGCAGAAGGTCATGGGACTCATAGTTACTCCCCAACGTGCCCAGTGTCTGAATGAGACCAGTCAGTCTGACATGCTGGAAGAGGTCATCATAGTTAGTCCCAGCAACTGGTTCCTGACACAAGAATAACAAGAAACTTGGCCATCACAGCTAAGAGACTATGGAAGAGTTTCAGGGTAATTGGGATATCTTTTACATAATATACCATCTAATCATATGAATAAAGTCCCACTTCTGAAATTCTTTTTTGTCCATCATACTATTTTGATATTCAGATGATGTCTCCTATGCCAAGCAAACTTCATGTTTTTGAGGTTCAATGACTTGGCTACAAACTCTTTGTACCTGGTGATTTGTTCAGCCCTTGGTTCAACAGCTTCATTGTTGATATAAACTCCTCAGTATTGAGCCTGCACTGTGGGGAGAATTTGAGTATCCATTTCACTTGCACCTCTCCCCAATGCTTAGAACCTTAATTAATTTATTTTTTTGTCTCCAATCCTTGCTGTTATGCCTGGATAGATTCCTGCAATCACTGGTGTTCCATGGATGGAATCATTGAGAAACCTCTGAAAAGATTCAACAAATTCATTGTGATCAGAAAATAAGTTCCTCATGGCAGATGCCATGTTTGATTTTCTCTGCAATTGCTTCTTAACAGGTCTCCCTGTCTCTAGTGTATAATCTTGCCAATTTATTTAGCATGGCTAATACAATTCCCCACTATCATCTTGGTCATTTCTTTGCTTAAAAACTGACAGTGCCTGTTATTTGTTTATGAAAATGAAACTCTCCAGCCCTTCTACCTTAGAGTCAAATACTGAGTTCCGGCCAGTGGAATGTGGGCAGAGGTGAAGTCCCCATCTTCATGCCTCGGCCACGAAACCTCCTACACCAACCAGCCATAGTCTTTCTGTCTTCCACCATTTGCTGTCTAAATATAGGAGACCCAGAGGAGAAGTTTGAGGTAATAGTGGATGGAAGAACCAATATAGATAAAAGAGATTAGGGTCCCTGAATAACTTCGTGGTCCAGAGCTTTGTCCCCAGATCCCACTTTTGCCATTGGACTCCTGTGGCAGCAAAAAAGAACGTCCCATTGTGTGAAGAGAGTGGGGCTTTTGGGGGGTTCCTTGCTGAACAGTTAGCCAGTCACCCTAATATGTATCCGGTTTGCAACAGCAGTGTTGTCTGTGCAAATCAAGATCAACAAAGTTGTTGGGAGTTTAATGTGTGGATTTAGGACTTTTTGTATATAGCTTTTTCATTAGTCTCATCATTTTTGCACCATCATAAAGTAGAACCACCATAAGTAGAAAACCTGTCTGTTTTTTTAAAATAATTTTTTAAGCAAGTAGTTTTTAATCTTGCTTTGGAACATTTGATAATAGTATCTACTTATTTATTCATTCATGTATGCTACAAACATTTATTTAGCATCATTTTGTCCCGGGTACTGTGCTTATATGAAGAAAAAAGATTATATCTTCAATTTAAAAAAGTTAATAGATTATATTACAATCTTACCCTGACCCCATTCACTACCTAAACGTTGTGCTCAGTATAAAACCTCAATACTATCACTCCTCTCGGAATCCCAGGCGATTAGAATCGCATTATCAGGCCTTATCTGAGACTCCCAGAATTGTTCACAAGAACAATCAGGCTTGTGCCTGATTTCCTAAAGCCTGATTGTTCCTAAAGTTTGTTGCTAATGGAGGAGGGTTTTTTTTCTTGTTTGTTTGTTGGGGTTTTTTTTTCCATTATTGATTCTGAAGAAAGAATTCTCTTTTAATGAATTTCCATCCTTGTACAGAATCAATATAGATTTTCTTTTGTAAGCACCCATTACTTTAGGCTTTCATTTTCCTGGCTTGAGTGCTTTGATGACAATACCAGGGTACAGAAAGTGCCTCCTATAACTTTTGGCAGTTGAATTTCGGAGTCAGTTAACTAGGTCTAGTAGAGTCTGGGGAAGGAAATCACATTTCCTGACACAGTTCAGCACTTACGTAGTATGTCATTCACGGCCATTTCTCTTTCCAGTCATCCTTCTCTCTGGCATCTGATAAAATCTGTCTGTTACTGGGGACCAGAAAACTGACCTTTGCTAGCTCACCATTTTGGATTTAACATTTTGGACAAAATACAGGGATGGGAAGCATGGCTCTTGACACTTTATTTTAAAATCTTGTTTTGCTTCCTAATAGCACCTGTGGTTCATTCTTCACATTTCCTGCAATAAGAAAAAAATATATGCCACAAGCTTGAGATTTCACTCCTTAGTTACTTAAAATAAAAAGCTGACTCAGGAACTCACAGGTGAGCTTGGTCAATGACATTCTCTGGTGTGTGTAAGAGTGTTTAGCAATCTCTCATAATATACTTCTGAACCTCTGAGTGTGTGGTGGTCGAGACATGTGAGAAAGATTTAGAGAGAGAGAAAAGGGGAATGAAAAGAAGTCTTATGTTTGATTCCCGAGTCTGGCTCTGGAACCAGGCCTGAGAGCACTAGGAACCAGCCACTGCAGACCGCTGACCTCTAACCTTCTTTGTTTTTCCTGCACTTCAACAGCTCAGTAAGATGATGACACATCATTGCATTGCCCTTAGCTGTTTATATTTTTCTTCCATGCCTGAAAAAAAGGGCAACATACTACTCATCTTTGAATCCTGGAACAAACGTCACTAACTTTTGGTGACTATGGGAATGGATAAGTGAAGTGACCTCTACATCTGACCATCAATATGGAGAAATAGGGTAATGGAATTCAGCTGTAGACTTGATTGCTGTATAAATCCTGGTTTCCCATCTAGGCTTTTTGTAAAATAGGGGAGAGAAGGCAGAAACTTAGTACAGAGAAAGAGGAGTAAAGGATAGAGAAGTGTAAATGGGGAGGGAGAGTAAAAGTTATTCATTAAACTAAACCAAAGATACAGAAAGGTGAGAAGAGATAGGACTGATAGATGGGAATAGAGAAAGATATAAAAGAGGTTAAAATGTTGGTGGAAGCAGCCAGTAAGCATCCAGGAGCATAGTCAAGCGGTTCTCTGACCCACCCAACAGGATGTTGTGAGGATATGGGATAGTAAACCTCGGAGTTTCACAGAGGGGAGCTGCTCTATGGATAAGAAAGTCCCATTATTCTGTAACATTATTTTCCTTTCACATTGGGTGGATGTACTTGTGACAGTTGGAGTCTCCTTTCAGCCAAATAGCTCCCATATGCTACATAATGCTGCTGCTGATTAAAATCCTATGGAAGATTCAGGCTGTATCTGGAACAAGAGCAGTGTGAATTCAATTTATCAGTCTTCTGGGGAAGCAAAGATAATCAAATTTCCCCCTTCAGCAACTTTGGGACCAGGCCATTTGCCGAGATGACAATGGATGTGAGTCGTATACTTTCAGTTTGTACACCTGCTGCCTGTTAATCACAAGTTTCTGACATTTTGTCAGGTTTCTTTTTTCCTACTCACATCTTGTGGGCTTTGTCATTTAAAGGCAAGAGAATTTTTGTGAAAACTAGTTACAGAAACATGCATGAAAAATTAGGGACATCTGTAGGGAGACAAAGTTATAGGTGATGTGAGGAAAAACACAATCTTTTCTCAGAGAAATCTGGGTTCTCATCTGATTTTTAATTTATTAGTATGTGAACTGGCCAAGTGATTTAAGCCCTCTGAGCTTTGGTTCCTTTACCTGTAAAATGGGAATAATGATATCTACATTAGAGTGTTGCCTTGTGGATTAAATTACATAACTTACACTTGGCTGTTCATTCTAGAAAAATCTGGGTAGTGAAAATGGCAAAGAACTCTCAGTGCACACACTCCATTCAAATCCCTGAGCTAAGAAGCTTGGCCAAGCTTTAATTTAACATGGCTTCTAGCAGCCTAAGGCCTGGTGTTTCGGGGACAACCAATTCCCTTTTGAACTCCCTGTCTGGAAAAGCTTAGATCTGTCAGAAGAATATACTGTTAGTTTAGCCCACACCTGATCTCACTTTCTTAGAACATTTACTAAAAAAGGTTTACAACTGTGAATCATTTCTCTAGCCGATTAAGATGTAGATGTGTCTCCTCCAAGTCAGAAGTATGTTTCTCAAGGATCTGAAAGCCATTCCTCTGAGAAGTAATCGTGAAGAAGGCTAGGGCCTCTGCCTTCCTGTCTCCCTGGAAGGATAACTTCAGTAATCTCCCAGCTAGCAGGCCACCAGCTGGTCTAGTTATGTTTACACTGACCTGCCCTTTGTAAGTTCCTGCTTACAGCCCTTCCCCACACCTTATTCTCTTTTTAAACCCCGCCCCCCCGACTCACCTCTATGCAAATCAGAATGGAACTCAGCTCTTTTCCTTACTATTAGTTCTAACTAATGTCTAACTTTGTTTATTTTTGAAATGTAGAGACTGGTTTTTCAGTAACATCTCCCAAACCCATACCCCTAGATCTCCTTCCAAGGAGAAGGGAAAGCTTTTTTTTTTTTTCTTTTTATGAAGGAGAGGTTGAGGCTGAATTTTGTCAGGAAAAGTCATGGGAAGAATTAGGAAAATATGAGAAGATTGTCTTTTTTCTGATGCTGCTTCTGGAAAATAGGCCTGAGGTCCAGTTTCTGCCCATAAGTTTTTCAAAGGTCAGAAATATAACTTAAACAAGATTTCATTATTTTTAGCTTAAACCAAAATGGAATTTAATGTGGGTTTTGCTTTAGGTAAGGCTGAATGCAAAAGTATGAAGGGTGTAATTAGGACTCTTTCTTCATCTAGATCATGCTGTCTGATAAAATGCTTTGTGTTAAAGGAAGTGTTCTATTTCTGAACTGTTCAACATGATAGCCTGTATGACCATTGAGCATTTGAAGTGTGGCTGTTAGAAGCCGAGGAAATGCCACATGTGGCCGGTAGTGACATTTTTAGAGGGCACAACTCCAAATCATGCTATGCTTCTCTTCTGGGCTTTATTCTCAGACTGTCTCCATGTACTGTCAAGATGGCTCCTGGAAGCTCCAGACTTAGCTGGTCCTTAAAGATTATGATCTCACAGAAAGCATTTTTTCTTTGGCAGCCTTTTCAACCCTTGAAGGGGATTCTAATAGGCCTTCCTTAAGTAAGTCAAGATAGACACTTTCCTGGTCCCGCCTGAGCCACATCCTGTTGTGGGCCATTAAATTCAGTGCACTTCCAGAACAGCTCTGAGTTCAGGAGGAATAGTTATCAAGTGGTGGTTTAAGCAGAAATTGAAGGACTTTTCAATCTCTTGTGATCACAGTGATAAGTAGTAATGGAATGTTTAAGATATGCTGCCTTGTTTAGGAAAGCCATCAAGTCTTTGCTGTATTTCAGATAAATGTGGTAAAAAAGAAAGGGGGCTAAAATTTGATTTTGTAATGATATAGTCTTCAGTGAGAATTTGAGAAAATGTTGCAAGTATGTCAGGAGATCAAGTCTTATCTAAAGAAAATTAAGAATCCTGCATCGCCAATTCAAAAGAACCTATGCACCCCAATGTTCATAGCAGCTTTATTTACAATAGCCAAGTGCTGGAGACAGTCTAAGTGACCATCAGTAAATGAGTGGATCAAAAAACGGTGGTACATTTACATGGTGGAATACTATGCAGCAGAAAGAGAGAAGGAGCTCCTATACTTCGTGGCAGCATGGATGGAACTGGAGAGCATTATGCTGAGTGAAATAAGCCAGGCAGTGAAAGACAAATACCATACAATTTCACCTTTAACTGGAACCTAATCAACAAAACAAACAAGCAAGCAAAATAGAGCCAGAGAGTTGGAAATAAAGAACAAACTGACAGTAACCAGAGGGGAAGGTGGAGGAGAATAACAGTGACAAGAAGGGGAAGGATCAGTCAAGGAACACAAGTAGAGGACACATGGGCGTGGACAATGGTGGGGAAGGGGCAGGGGAAAGCAATGGGGAAAAAGACAAGACAACTGTAACTGAACAACACTACATTAAAAAAAAAGAAAACTTATTGATAGCTATAAGTTAGATAGTCATGAGTATAAATTTAGGGATGGATGGGCACTACAAACAGCAGGGCCAAAAAATGTGATCCATAGGCTCCATCATCCCATTCTAACAGCCTCAACTCCATGCCTTCCAGGTGACCATGCAAATTACAGGTAGAGGAATTTGTGGTGTGATTGGCTGAGGACCCTCACATTCTCTGTCAAGAACTCACATGTCCATGTTTTTGGCCTTCCTTTATGAAGTTAATGTTCAACTGCTTTAAAACAAAACCAGTTTATATCCATGAGTTATCTTAATGATATATAGGCCTGTGTCTTGTCAAAATATTCTCACACACAATTATAGTTACTTACACCCATAAGTTTGTTTAGTTAGGTCATGTGAAGACGGTTTATGGAGATTTTTCTGCACACTGAGTGAATAATGGGCCAGGAAAAAGGTTGTGGCCCTAATTCAAGATACATTGTGTCAATGTGTTTGAGGACAAAACTGTAGCTGTTAACAGCCTGCAGTCTTGACAGAAAGAATTTTTCAGCTCTAGGCCACTGAGAATAAGAGTGCATTGTTTTGCAAGGTGTCAATGGTTTAAATTTTTGAGAGCTTCTGCACTTTAAGTCTCAACTCTTTTGCCAGGTGATAGACACATCTTGCTTGAGACAAAGCAATGAATTCAAATAGGTTTTGACTTCTTTTCTCTAGACCACCAGTCCTCTTTCATCAGACATGAATCAAAATCTGGGGAGGTGACCATTGGCTCCTGTATCTCATTACCAAAAACTGTGTAGAAAATTTTAAGTTTGCAAATTCCAAATGTGAACATCTTAGAGGTCGAGTTTTTCAAACTTACAGTCACTTCACAAAACAACAATGCATGAACCAGCAACTTTGATCTCTGTTCCTTACTTAGATTTGTTTACTAGGGAAAATTATGGCAACTGCTGTGACTTCTGAAAGTCTGACCTCAGCATTTGAGAGCATTTAGTATTGAGCCAAGTGGTAGCGCAGTGAACTCATTTGGAGGAAGATATTTAAAGAAGAAAGTAGTGCCATATGTCATCGGCTGGCATGATTTAACTTGCAAATCACAGGTTGGCAAGAGCTAGTTGGCAGCAGATGGCCGAACTCTTCTGTGCTTCAGACCCCAAGCCTATCCTTTCCCATTTGGTGTTGGAAATCTAATTAAAAACCTTTTCATCACCATCAGATTAATTATAAACAAGCCTTTTTGTCTGGTAGGAAACTGACCTGTGTTTAACAACCTTCTCCCAAACCTTCTATTTTTCAAGATTTTCAAGAATTTTTTCCGAAGGTTATTTACTCAAACTAAATACACCTAATGTTTATGTTTCAAATCCCATGAGCCAAATATGAGTTACTTATTTACTATTTAGGGCTTAAATTGCTATTAATTCAAGAATACTTGCTAATGTAATTTCAATACTTCTAGTTAATTTGAAAAATTCATTGAATGACAACTCGATCATCTTATCTAGGATAAGCATAGACTACTATACAGTAAAAATTCAATGCCCATGAATTCAACTGTTTATATCAGGTGGACAAATACCTTAAATGATACAGACTGTCAAAGATTACTCAAGAAAAACAAATAACCTGACTAGGTCTATAGATTCCTAAAGATAGGTCTATATCTCTATGTAGTGTAGATATTTATCTCTTGAGCAACCTGCCCTTAGCTCCAGAGAAAGACACTCTCTCATTCTCTCTCCTCCAAAGCTATTCACTATACACAACATTCTTAAAAACTAGTATGAAACAAAGAGGCCCACGGGGAACTGTCTCCTGACAGGATTGAGACATCTCATAGATGGTCGAATGCACGGCAGCTCCATTTGTGTGTGTGTGTCTTTTGTGCTGTGAGATTATCGACAGAAGTCATGAGACTCCTCCGTCAGAGACAAAGGGCAGGTTTTTATAGTAGGAGCGGCTGGCAGTGCACCATAGCATAACTTCCTAATTCCTCTTCCCCAGACACTGCTGGGCAGAGGCCCACTCAAGGAGTGCCAGCTCACACCTGCACGCACAGAGGGGTGTGTAATCTCCTGCCTTAGTCCTCAGCATTTGGCTTCCAAGAATTGCCCTGGGAGAAAAGAATGGCCAGCGGAATGTTTGCTCACCTCTCCGTGGTTCCAGCGTCTCTTCGATCCTGGCACCTCAATTTCTAGTAGCTTCAGCCATCCTCAGTGCCTTCCATCAAAAGTTGCTTTATTTTTTTATATAGCTTTTCTATTTTTTCTAAGAGAAATATTGGTTTCTGTGAGTAATTCCACCTTAGCTGCTTACGAGATGGAATTGTATCTTGGAATATCTCAGCTATACTTGGAATTACATTACATGTTAGTTTCTTATTTATTTCCCATCTTCTTCTGTAGGAATATGAACTCGGGGAAATCAGGTGACTTTGGCTTTTTTTCCAGTGAATCCCCAGTCTCTTATAAAGCACATGGCAATTGGTAGGCATTCAATAATATTAAATAAATACTCAGCCAATTCATTTAGGTGAAAAATAATAAAACCATAATTTAAAAAGTTTTTATCAGGATGTCTATTGACTTATATCTAGTAGTGTCTACTTCTACCTATATCTCTGTCAAAATACATTTCTCAGTCAAAATAGTTTATATTTTTAACACATGGCCTTATTAATACACAGACATGTCTTTAGTTAGGAGGAGATGCATGAATATTCTATGAGTTTGGAGATAGTTACTTTTTTTCTCTATGACCTAAAAGACGATAAATAAATAGAGATTATTTTATGCACACATCCTGTTTCCCCTCTTCTTTGTAACGTCCTTTCAACCCTGCAGCTTCATCCCTGCTGCTTTTATCCTTTGATCAAAACCTATACGCATTTTGGATCCAGTTAAAAAGTCACCTTTATGGAGAGTCTTCTGAGCTTTTTTTCCTGGTGATTTGCTTACTCTCATCTCTGTGTAGTTTCCTCTGGTACAGCCCTTATTACATTATCTTTTAGTTCATTGCTTCCATATCTGGGTTCCTACCTGATTTCTGAGCTCCAAAGGAGCTATCCTTGTATCCTCAGTACCTAACACATGGTGAGACACACAGAAATATCTTGGAAAATTTGGTTAGATGCTTTATTAAGTTTAGGATGTTATCTGTCTTGGGTGTAGGTACACCTGTAAGAGACAACAACAAAGTGGATCTTAGTCTGGAATTTTGGTTAACGATCAGCAGTATATAGCAGCCACTGGGTGGAGCACAGGGAGGACTTCCCACAGCTACTGGACTCTGTTACTCTATTTGTTCCTACACTGAACACACACCAAGTTCTTTTTTGTAACTACTGTCCTTGGAAACAGTCTTGACTTTCAGGAAGGAGGATAATGGGTATCATTTAGATGGCATAATTTTAAGAAAACTGACGAGATTTTCCTCTCTCTTACTCCCCTGTATTTGGGTTTAGAATTCCATGTAGTGAATATTTTCCATGTAGAAAATATTTTCGTGTAGGAACATATATTAGTTTATTAACAAGATAATTTATGTTTATGATAGAGGAAAGATGGTCAAGTGAGACTATGCATGCCAGGACAGGGGCACGGGTGGCAGAAAGGGCAGACAGAGGATGATGAATGGGGCCACCAGAGACCAAGGGCGCACTGTTGAGACCTTTGTCAAGAATTCAATCTTTCCTTGAGATGCTATTTTTATATTGTATTTTCCTAATCTGCCATGAAAAGATAATGCAAATAGTGTTCTAAACATCTTCTGAAGTGTTTTTTTATTGGACTATTATATTATTATCTAGATATTGAAAAAATTGGAGTTTTAAAGGCACATGAGGGTCATTGAATATGAGAACAAATTTACAGAGGGATGAAAATATCCCAATATTTTTGGTTTTGATTTAACTATCTAAATCATGCATGAATATAGGCATTCCATTCTGTTTTGCCCATACCAACAATAAATGGTAAGAATTGTAATAGCTTTAATGTAAACACTTCAATTATCTATGTATTTTGGTTTGCTTTTCACAGGTTGATGGCAGTGTAAGTATCTTGCACACTGACTATGTCTATTTGGCATAATATTGCCTTATACTTGCAAAAGAATATACTTTTGTGAACAGATAGTTGTCTCCCACCAACAATGTTTACATACAGGTAAAGGCATAGTGATGCTAGGCTTACTTATGTTGGCCACAGCCAAAATTGTATCTACAAGCCTTTTTTTTATACATGCTTACAATATGGAACTATATGCTCTGTACATGTGATAGGTTGAAATAATCCTTTGTGTCTGTGAAAAAAATATTTGTATTTTTTCACTAAAGAGTTTGTATAGTGAAATGTCACCTCTCGCTGGTCTTATGAAATGACTACTATTTAAAAAAGGGACGAGTTCTGGCCAAGACGGAGGAGTAGGTAGAGACTGTTCATTTCCTTGCACAGCCAAAAGGAGGATAACAACCAATCTGAAATTAATACACAACCAAAAGCACAAGAAAATCAAACTGCATGGAACTCTGACAACAAAGGAATTAAAGAAAAAATCAACCAGAACAACCAGACCAGTAAGGCTGCGGACTGAGCTGCTGACTCAGAAAACACACGGGACAGGGTGGACCTTGAGGGCAGGGCTGGCTGCCGAGCCTGGCAGGCTGCATGGGATGGGCTGACTTTTGGGGACTCAGAGCTGACTGTGGACTACCATGGTTGCAGTGGTAGGAGAAACTCCCAGCCTCACACCAGTTCATTGAAAATTAGGCTAGAGATGAGCAGGCCAGCCACACTGGTCTCTCTCTGGCAACTCCCCCATAGGCAGTGCTGCAGCAGGGAGGGTTGCCCTGCCAGGGTGAATACTTAAGGCCCTGCCCCCTTACAACCTATCAGCTGTGCCAAGACAAAGAAATATGGCCCAAATGAAAGAACAGAGTAAAGCCACAGAAAGAGAACTGAGCGAGGAGGAGATTGCCAATCTATCTGATGGGGAATTTAAAGCCCTAGTAATCAAAATGTTCACAGAACTTATTGAGCTTGAAAAATGAAAAAACAAATGAAAGATACCCAAAGCGAAATAAAGCAGAATGTTCAGGGAACCAACAATGACAGGAAAGAAACCAGGACTCAAAGCAATGATTTGGAGCACAAGGAAAAAATAAACATCCATCAAAATAAAGAAACAAGAATTCAAAAAAGTGAAGAGACTCTTACAAACCTCTGGGACAACCTGAAATGTCCCAATAACTGAATTATAGGGGTGCCAGAAGGAGAAGAGGAAGACCAAGAAGTTGAAAACTTATTTGAACAAATAATGAAGGAAAACTTCCCTAATCTGATGAAGGATATAGACTTCCAGGAAGTCCAGGAAGCCCAGAGAGTCCCAAAGAAGTTGGACCCAAAGAGGAACACACCAAGGCACATCATCATTAAGTTACCCAAGATTAAATATAAAGACATAATCCTAAAAGAAGCAAGAGGAAAGGAGAGAATTATCTACAAAGGAGTTCCCCATTAGACTATCAGCTGATTTTTCAAAACAAATCTTGCAGGCAAGAAGGGGCTGGAAAGAAGTATTCCAAGTCATGAAAGGCAAGGACCTACATCCAAGATTCCTCTATCCAGCAAAGCTTTCATTTAGAATGGAAGGACAGACAAAGTTCTTCCTAGATAAAGTCAAGTTAAAGGAGTTCATCATCACCAAGCCCTTATTCTATGAAATGTTAAAGGGACTTATCTAAAAAAAAAGAGAAGATCAAAACTGTAAACAGTAAAATGACAACAAACTCACAACTTGTGAGTTTAGGTCAACAAATTTGTATAGGTCAACAAATGAACCTAAAAGAACAGAAAAACAACAAAAACAAAAACTAAGCAAA
>PVKM010025116.1:0-20113 GCA_004027735.1 Carollia perspicillata
AAGATAAAAAATATGAACAGTGAAAAGACAGCAAACTCACAGTTATTAACAACCACACCTAAAACAATAGCAGACTAAGTGGACACCTAAAACAGGATCGAAGCCACAGAAATGGAGATCACCTGGAAGGTTAGCAACAGGGGAGTGGGAGGAGGCAGGGGAGGAGGTACAGAGAATAAGTAGCATAGACAGTGGGGAGAAAATAGACCAGGAGAGGGCAAGAATAGTATGGGAAATGTAGAAGCTAAAGAACTTATGACATATGGACGTGAACTAAATGGGGGGAGTGTGGGTGGGAGGGGGTGTGCAGGGTGGAGGGGAAAGAAGGGGGGGAATGGGACAACTGTAATGGTATAATCAATAAAATATATTTAAAAATAAAAAAAAGAAAAGAAGGAAGAGCAAAAAGAAATTCTAATTTTCCTATGATTTCTGTTCTTTTTTTTTTTTTGAAATAGGTTATTTGGAGGTGTCTTGTTTAAATTCCAAATATCTGTGTATTTTTCTACATATATTTCTGGCATTGATTTTTTAGTTTATTCCCACTGCAGTGAGAGAATAATCCATATGATTTAAATTCTGTAAAAATATTGTGATCTTTTGTGAATTAGAACACAGTGAATTTTGATGAGTGATAAATGTGCATTAGAGAGGAACTTGTATTCTATTAATGTCACTTTGGTCACATTGGTAGATAAGGGTTTTAAGTAAGATTTCTAAATTTTTTATTTTTTTATTGTAAACTTGTTCTCTTAATCACTGAGAATGATTGTTAACATCTTGAACTATGATTCTGTATTTCTGGATTTCATTTTTCAGTTTTATCATATTTTTTAATTTATGTTTTGAAGCTCTGTTATATACATTCAAATTTATTAATTATAATGTTTTCTTAATGAAATAACCATTTTATAACTGTGAAAGCTTCCTCTTTATCACTCTTAATACTCTAACTTAAAGCCAACTTCTGATATTAGTAAAGCTTGTCTGGTTTTCTTCTGATTAGTGTTTGCTTGTAGACATTTTAATATCTTTTAAGTTTTAACTCCTCTGTATCTTTACAATTATAATGGGTCCCTTGCTTCACAATATCTTTCTGTTAATTATAGTGCCTAGTCCACTTCCATTAATATACCTACTGCTGTGGTCAATTTCATTTTATTTTTAACTTTGTTTTTATTGTTGACACTGTTAAAGTGGCCAATTTTCTATCTATATTTTCCTATTTATTTTCTACTTTGTTCTTTTTCTCTTTGTTTTTCTTCCTTTGGAAAAATTTTGTTTGGTTTAGAATTTCATTTTATCTTCATTATTAATTAATTAGTTCTATTTAATATTTTAGTTATTATTTAGGGTTTTTAATATACATTCTTAACTACCAATGTCTATTTTAAAATAAATTATAGCACTTCATATACACTGTAGGAACCTTTCAACAATATACTTTCACCCATCCCCCCACTTTTTCTGCTCTGTATAACCTTACAATGAATTATTATTTTTGCTGTAAGTAGTTGGTTATACTTTAACAATGTAAAAATTAAGAAAAAATTTTCAAATTTACCTAATTTTTACTATTTATTTTGTCTGTCTACATCTCATTGTATAAGTTAATTTTAACCTGGTATCATTTGTCTTCTGGCTGGAGAACTTTCTTTAAAATATCTTAGATCCCTGATGGGTGTGGGTCAGTTTGTTGGATGTCATCCTGCAAAACAAAAGGTCGCCTGTTAGATTCCCCATCAGGGCACATCTGGGTTACAAGTTCTGTCCCTGGTTGAGGCACACGAGACAGGCAATGTTCTCTCCCATTTTCACCTCCCTTCCCTTCTCACTAAAAATAAACACATAAAATCTCTTAAGAAATAAATAAAATATGTTGTGCTTCATGACTGCTAATGATTAATTCAAGATTCTGCTAGTCTGAAAAATTTTGATTTTATTATCACTTTTGAAATAGATTTTTGCTGATTGTACAGCGTCCAGCAGAAGTAAGGCCTGCTTGAGTGTGGTTGGAAGGGTAATGATATGGGTGTAATAATCTATAGTTTTAATTTGATAATTTCATCTAAAATATCATATGGTGTGATTGAGTGTGATATTGCTATGTTACAGAATTATATGCTTATGGCTTTGTAATAAAAGATTCTGTAATTAAAAAGGAACATTATTTGTGCTGGACCCTGTAGATTTCAATACTTTGCAGTATTTTTCCATGTCTCTTAGACCACAGAGTTTCAGATGAAAAGTCTATTGTCATTTTTGATTGTTCTATACATCACTTTTTCTCCTTCAGTGCTTTACAAATTTTTGTCTTTATATTGGTTTTTGGAGATTTACTTATTTTGTAAATTGGTGTATTGTTCTTTATATTATTTTTGCTTTGATATCTGATAATTTCTTCGATCTGTGTTTATGATTTTTATCAAATTTGGGAAAATATTGTCTATTACATATTTCTATAAATATTGTTCTGTCCCTTCTCTCTTCTTTCTCTCAAATTTCAGTTACATATATATATATTACTCCATAGATCATATTAGTTTTACAAATTTTGTCCACCTTTTTTCCCTCTTAAGCCACTGCTAAATCTTCAAATTATCTAATCTTTTCTTTTATGTCTTTTTTTGCTGTAAATACAATCCAGTATTTTTTATTTTTAGATATGTTCTTTATGCAGAGAAGTTTTACTTGAGTCTTTAAAAATATCTTCCATTACTCTGTTATTTTTTATTATTTTATATTATATCCTTGGGCATGTTTATAAAAATTATAGTCACAGTAATAAAGTGCTTATTTGCTAATTTCATCATCTTTGTCATTTCTTTCTCCAATAATATTGATAGGTTTTTAGTTCATCTATGGATTATATTTTCTTTTTTGTACACTAATCACATTTTTATTGGATAACAGACATTGTTTTTATGAGGTAGAATTGACATGTAACATTATATTAGTTTCAGATGGAAAATACGAGGGGGCCCCTCCCAGAAATGGAATATATTTATAAAAACTGTGTATTTATTCTTACATGTTTAAACTTTAGTCGCCTCCAAAGTACTCTCCATTTGATGCAATATACCTGCTGAGATGTTTTACCAGTGTAGAAAACAGTTTTTGAACTCGTTAATTCTGATGCCTTTCTGTGCTTTTGCTGTTTTTTTTTGTTGTTGTTGTTGTTTCTTTGTTTCACCCATTCTACATTGCCAAAACACTCACCTTTGAGGACTTTTTCATATGGGGAAACAAAAAGCTTCACTCAGGGCAGTATCAGGTGAATATGGAGGGTGGGGCATAGGGTTCATGCCATTTTTGGTAAAAAACTTCTGAATATGCAGCACGGTGTGGGCAGTTGCACTCATAAATCACCGATAATGAAATGGGCAAACATGTTGAATGTGTTAAAAAAATCAAGGATGCCAAACACAGCCTCTCACAATCATACCCGCTAGTGCACCGATACATATGGGTTCCTGGAACACTCACCTAGCAGGGCATGCGTGTACTATAAGGGGCTTGCCCTTCAAAAGATAATTCCATTTATTTGGAGGTCCTCCCTCATATAATGATTATATTTTGATATATGTTGAGAAATAATCTTCACAATAAATCTAGTTATCATGTTATGATACATAGGAACAAAACTATTTTCTTGTGAGGGGAACTTTTAAGGTTTAGTCTCTTAGTCAATTTCAAATATTTTTAAAGTATATTTTATTGATTTTGATATTACAGTTTTCTGAATTTTCCCCCTTTATCCCCTCTCTGTCCTGCACACCCCAACTCTTCAGCATTCCCCCACTTAGTTCATGTTTATGGGTTGTACATATAAGTTCTTTGGGTTCTCTGTTTCCTATATCATCTTTGATCTCTCCCCATCTATTTTATGCCTACCAATTATGGTTCTTATTCCCTCTACCTTTTCTCCTCTATTCTCCCCTCCCCCTCTCCACTGAAAACTAAAGAGGAACACACCAAGGCACATTATCATTAAGGTACTCAAGAGTAAAGATAAAGAGAGAATTTTAAAAGCAGCAAGAGGAAAGGAGAGAGTTACATACAAAGGAGTTCCTATACGACTATGAGCTGATTTCTCAAAAGAAACCTTACAGGAAAGAAAAGGCTGGAAAGAAATATTTGAAGTCATGAAAGGCAAGAAGCTACATCCAAGACTACTCTATCCAGCAAAGCTTTCATTTAGAATGGAAGGGCAGATAAAGTGCTTCCCAGATAAGGTGAAGGTAAAGGAGTTCATCATTAAGAAGCCTTTATTATAAGAAATGTTAAAGGGACTTATCTAAGATAAAGATCACAACTATGAACCATAAAATGACAACAAACTCACAACTATCAACAACTGAACCTAAAAAAACATTTCAAATATTTAATATAGCATTAACTACAGTAACCATGATACACACTATTTCTCCATGAGTTATTTATTTTATAATTAGCAGTTTTTACCTTTTTATCCCCTTTACATACTCATATTGTGCCTCTCCCTGACAATTACCTACCTTTGGCAACCAACCATCTGTTCTTTGAATCCATGAACTAGATTTTTTTGTTTTAGATTTACCATATAAATAAAATCATATGGTATTTGTCTTTCTATGACTGACATTTCAGTCATAAATTAATCATTATGACTGACTTTAGCAAAATGCCTTTAGGGTCCATTCATGATGTTTGAAATAAGATTTCATTATTTTTTAATAGCTGAATACCATATAATAATACTGAGTTGGCAAAAAATTATTTTTTTGTAAGATGGCTCTAGTAGTGCTTAGTTGTCTGTAACTTCATTCAAAACAATTTTGTTAGACTGTATTGTGACAGCTGTAAAAACAGCCTACATTAAAAAAAAAACTTATCAAAGTTGTTGGAGTTTTATGTAGCCATTTTAATATTGAAGATGGAAGAAAATACACATTTTTGGCATATTGTGCTTTATTGTTTCAGAAAAGGTAAAAATGCATCTGAGATGAAAAAAAAAGATTCATACACTGTATGGAGAAGGTGCTGTGACTGATTAAATGTGTCAGAAGTGGCTTGCAAAGTTTCATGCTGGAGGTTTCTCATTGGACAATTCTACAAAGTTGAGATGAGTTGAAGTTGATACCAATCAAATTGAGACTATACACATGCACACACACACACACACATTTACATCAGAGGTTTTTATTCATTCTTCCATAGATGAGCACTTTGGTTATTTTCTTATCTTGGTTATTATGGATAATGCCGCAATGAACATGGGGGTGCAGATATCCTTTTGAGATGGTGTCATTATTTTCTCTGGACAAATACTCAGAATTGCAAATATTGTATTATATGGTAATCCAATTTTTTTTTGAGGCACTCCCATACTGTTTTCCATAGTTACTGAATCAATGTATTTTCTCAACAGGGCACTGGGATTCCTTTTCCTCCACATCTTCACCAACACTTGTTATTTCTTGCCTTTTTGATAATAGCAATTCAAACAGCTGAATATACTTTTGTATACCTATTGGCCATCCATGTCTCCTTTTGAAAAATGTGTATACAGATACTATACCCATTTTAAGTTTTTTTGCTTTACTATGAGTTGTATGAGTTCTTTGGTTTTCTTTTTTAATATTAGCCTCTTTAGATACATGATTTGCAAATATTTCCTGCCATTCAGAAAGTTGCCTTTTAATTTTGTTGATGGTTTGCTTTGCTGTGCAGAATGCTTTTAGTTTGATGTAGTCTCACAGATTTATTTATTTATTTATTTACCTTTGCTTTTAGTGTCAGATCCAAATGACCGTCACCCAGACTGATGTCAAAGAGCTCATCGCCAATGTTTTCTTCTAGTTTTATACCTTACATTCAAGCCTTTAATCTACTTTCAGTTAATTTTAGTATCTGGTGTATAATAGGGGTTTACTTTCATTCTTTTGCATGTGGTTGTCCAGTCTTCACAACATCATTTGTTGAATAGACTTTCCTTTCCCCATTGTATATTCTTTTCCACTTTGTTATACATTAATTAACCATATATGCGTGGGTTTATTTCTGGGGTCTCCATTCAGTTCCTTGATCTACTTGCCTGTTTGTATGTCAGTATTATACTCTTTTGATGACTGTAGCTTTATAATATAGTTTGAAATTAGGAATTGTATAGGTTCCAGCTTTGTTCTTCTTTCTCAAGATTGCTTTGACTATTCAAGGTCTTTTCTAGTTTCATACAAATTTTAGAACTGTTTGTTCTAATTCTTGTGAAAAATGCCATTGGAATTTTAATAGGGATTGCACTGATTGTGTATCTTGTTTGAGTAGTATAGATATTTTATTAATATTAATTTTTCTAATCCATGAACATGGATTATCTTTCCATTTATTTGTGCCATCTTTAATTTTTACATTAACATCTTGTAGAGTTCAGTGTGCAGGTCTTTAACCTCCTTGGTTAAATTTATCCCTAGATATTTTATTATTTTTGATATAATTGTAAATGGTATTTTGAAAAAATTCTCTAATAGTCCATTATCGGTAGGTAGAAATGCAATGGATTTTTGTTTATTGATTTTGTAGCCTGTAACTTTACTGCATTTGTTTATTAGTTTAAATATTTTTGATGGAGTCTTTCAGGTATTTTGTATATATTATCATGTGTTCTGCAATAGTGACAATCTTACTTTCTTCTTTGCGAGTTGGATGCATTTGTTTCTTTTTTTTTCTTATTTATTCTAGATAAGACTTCCAATGCTGTGTTGAATAAAAGTGTAGAGAGTAGGCAACCTTGCCTTATTCATGATTTTAGAGGAAAAGACTTCAACTTTTCACTGTTGTGTATAATGTTAGATTATGTATTATATACAACATAATGTATATTGTGTGAGCTTGCCATGTATAGCATTTATAGTGTTGATGCACATTCCCTCTATATCTACTTTGTTAAGAATTTTTTTAAATGCTAAATTGATGTTAAATTTTTCAAACACCTTTTCTGTTTCTATTGAGATGATCATATAATTTTTAGCTTTTGATTTGTTAATATGGTATATCACATGATTTAATCATGCTGTTGAACTGTCTCTGTATCACTAGAATAAATCCCACTTCATCATGGTGTATGGTCCTTTAAATGATTTGTTGAATTTGGCTTGTTAATTTGTTGAGGATTTTTGCATCAATGTTTATCAGTAATATTGGCTAGAAATTTCTCTAGCATCTGTGGGTTTTTGTTTTGTTTTGTTTTTTTGTATCACGGTGATGATGACCTTATAAAATGAGTTTGAATTTGTTTGAGGGTTGGTGTTAATTCTTCTTTAAATGTTTGGTAGAGTTCACCAGTGTAGCTGTCTGGTCCCAGACTTTTCTTTTTTGGGAGGTTCTGATTACTGGTTTTATCACTATACTAGTAATAAGTGTGTATGATTTTTTTATTTTTTCATAATTTGGTCTGGGTAGATTGCATTTCCAGAAATTTATCCAATTTTTCAAGTTTTCAAACTTATTGGTGTTCACAGCAGTCTCTTATAATTTTTTATATTACTGTGGTGTCAGCTGTAACATCTCTTTCATTTCTCTATTTATTTAGGTTCTCTCTCTTGTTACTATTTTTATGGCTGAGGACTGGAATTTTTTATGTCTTACTTGAACAACAATAAAATAATTTAAAAAAGAGTTATGGATTTTGTTTTGGCAAGTATGTAAGTTACTTGAGCATCAATTTTAATTCTTTAAATTTTATTTTAAATTATTTTATAATCTGATTCCAGATTAGTTATGGTTCATACTCTGAAGAAGCCTTATTACTAATGTGGGGCCCTTTATAGAACTTTATGCAATGTCCTGTATTATAAAATTTCTCCACAGTATTAAATGGTAACAAAGTAATATTAGAAGTATGTGAGCTTTCAGAATGTTTTGGTTCATTTATTTCTTCACACATGAAGAATATTAAGCCATGCATGCAGTTTGTTACTTGTCCAAAGAGTAGGCATGACTCCTCTTCTGATTTTGTACCCTGCTGCAATTTTAGCATCATTAGCTCTCTGAAATTCAATATTGATGTTCTTTCTTCAGTGAGACTCCAGGTTCTGCTTGGGATCCTACTCTAAAATACAACCTGAAAATTGACTCTGGGAAGCATGTGGGGAAATCACAGGGCTTACCTTGTTTGATTCTCTTTGATGGCTTTCTACTCAACAACCAAAGAACAAACTGGTGAAACGTGCAATAACTTGGATGGATCTCAAGGGCATTATACTGAGTCAAAAAAACTAACCTCAAAAAGTCACCTACTATATGATAGTATTTATATAACGTTCTTGAAATGGCAAACTATAGAGGCAGACGAAGGATTAATGGTTTCTAGGGGTTAGGAATGCTGGCGATGGGACAATTGGGTGAGCGTAATAATAAAGGAGTGACACAAGGGAGATAGATCTTCATGGTGATGAAATAGTTTTGTATCCTGTGGACGTTGTTATAAAATATACAGATGTGATAAAATGGCATAGAACTATGCAACCACATTGTACCAACATCAGTTTCCTGGTTTTATGAATGTACTATAGTTATGTAGCTCTATTCATTAGGGAAAATTAGATAAAGAGGATTTTTTTGCTTTTTTCCAACAAATCTATAATTATTTCAAAAAATTTTAGAAGCTTTCTCCACAATCAAAACTCCAAAACTAGATTGCATCACTGGTAAGTCCTACCCAACATTTAGAGAAGAAATAAAACATATAATAGCAATTTTACTTTAAAAAGTAGAGGGGAGAAAATGACACTTTTGGCTATTTTATGATGACAGTATGTCCTTGCTACCCAAAAGTTACAAGATAATTACAAAAGAATAAAAATGGCAGAAAAATATTCCTCAAGAACATAAAAATAAACATCTTAATAAATAAAATAAATAACTCAATTTCATATATATATATACCTTGACCAAATGTGGTTCATTCCAGGTGTGAGGTTGGTGCAACATTCTAACACTAATATAATTTGCTGCAGTAAAATAATAATGAAGAAAATCATATGACCACCTTATGAAATACAAAAGGAAACGTATGAAGAAAAATTAACTGCTATTATTGATAGATAGAAAGCAATTCTAAAAAGGAAGGTACAGAAGACAATATTTGTAATCTCATAAAGGGTATGAAAATCCCACAGTTTACAATGCACTCAATGTTGATCTATGGACTGCTTTTCCACACAGTCAGGACTAAGTCAAACATGTCTGCTGTCACATCTTCTGTTCAATATTGTGCTACGGATTCTAGCCAGTGCAAAAAAGGTCATAAAACAAAATACAATTAAATGAAATGCATAAACTTTTAAAAGAAAACCTTAAAATTATTTTTATTTATAGAAAACAAGATTTATGTAGATAAAGTCACATAAAATATTTTAAACAATATAACTAATAAAGTTAAATTTAAAAATACACATTCAATATAAATATCAAATATACATTCTTAGAGTAGTAATAAAAATGGAAAATAATATTACAATATTATACCTTTGCAATTACATGCAATGTAAATGGGCATTATTTCAACTACAGATATATAAGATGCCTACTTTGAAATATAAAATGTTATAAGGAGAAATTAAGACATAAATGAATGGTGAGAAATACCATGTTCATAGATTTGGATGTTTAATATTTTATATTATTTATTACTTTTAAAGGATCTATAGATTTAATATAATTATCAAAATCAAAATACTAGTGAGATTTCTTGATAAAAGTTGACAAGGTAACCCTAATATTTTTATGTGAAAGCAAAGGATCTAGAATAGCCAAAAGCAATTTTGAAAAAATTAAAAACATGAATTATGTGTACTATGTGTCATGACTTACTATAAAGCTATCATAATAATTTCTGTATGGTTTTGGTATAGGATAGACAACAGTGTGGTGATTGTGGAGGGTTGCAGTGGTGGTGGGAGAGGGTACAAGGGTGATAAATGGTAACAAAAAATAAAATGAACTATTAAAAATAAAGAAAAATAAATTAACTGATCAGTATCAAGTCCAGAAACAGACCCACATATATAAGCAAATAATAAAAAAATAAAGTAGTATAGCTTTTTACATATTTTGAGATAATTTTAGTAAAGTATTGGGAAAATAAATTAAGAGAAATCCATTCTTGGTTTATATAAAATGAATACTGAACTGAATTCTTTGCTGCAAAAAATGACATAAACTTCACTGGCACAAAAATTTCAAAAATCAACAATCTTGTTTTACCAAGATCATGTATAGACACACAAAATAGAAAATAAACTACATTCTATAATTTATGAAAGATAATGATAAAGTTTGTGATCTGATGGAAGTCTTAAAATTATGGATCAAATGACTCATGACATGCCAGCCATGATTTAGTCATATCATGACTTTTTTTTTTACAATGTGAAAGACAACATCTTACAAACAATTGGAAAGGAAATTAAAAAAATGAAAACAAAAACCCACAATCTACTTTTGAAGAAAGGAGAACCTTCAGATCTTAGTCTAAATATAGAACATTAGAAGGTACTGAGTCAGGCTGTTTTCCAATTATTTGATGCCTTAAAAAGTTGTCATTTGTATAACATTCCAAAAAAAAAACCTCACCAGACAGGTTACCATCAATTCTGTGGTATCAGGGATGTTGTAGGTCATTATATGATGAGATATGGACAATGTTTTACTGGTTTTAACCAAATTTTACAAGAGGAAGACTTTGTTTGGAACAGCCAAGTTTAAAATAGACTTTATCATGTGACTTTGTCCATTGTTCTTTATACATGTGAGTTTGTTCTTTGTTTTAATGTTTCTGGTTATATTTTGCTTGCTTGTTTGTTTTGTTGATTAGGTTTCACTTATAGGAAAGATCACATGGTATTCGTCTTTCACTGCCTGGCTTATTGCACTTAGCAGAATGCTCTCCAGCTCCATCCATGCTGCCATGAAGGGTAGGACAAAGCTAAAGTGGGGTAGGTTCAAGGATGGGAGGTGGGGATGGGTGCAGTGGGGGCAGTGGAGGGGTAAAAATGGAGACAAATGTACTTGAACAACAATAAGAAAAGAAACTAAAAAAAGAAACAATGAAAGGAAGTAAAAATAAAAATAAATATATAATAAAACAGACTTTAATAAAGTACTATGGGAAATTCCCAGGAAGTGTGTTTAAGGAAGACAACTCAACTGGAAGGATCTCCACTCATGCCTTCTCATGTTTCTTTAGACCTACAAACTTTTCATTTGAGGGTTGGAACTTTAACGTCCATCTTGGATGATGTGGTGATCTTTAGAATGGAAGCCATGCCCTCAGCAATAGAGTAGAAAAATAATTACCTTAGACACTGATGGCCTACTAGAGCCCTCTTTAGACTGCCTCCTTATAGGAGAGAAGTAAACTATTTTTAAGTCACTGAAATTTTGTATTTCTTTTTCTACTATATTCAATTATTTCTAACTTGTTAAACTGAATATAACAAATAAAGAAACAGTTTTGTCCAGGCAATTGATTACCCACCTCAGAGAAAGATTTTCACAACTTAGCTATGTAAATTTTTATGCAAATTATTGCTTATTGGAAGATCAAAGTGTCCTGTATTTTCACTGATTACAAGGCTAATGCTTAATCGCTAGGGAGAGATACACTAAAACCTTGCCTTGTAGAACACTAATCCAAGGTCTAATTCTTTACATGAATTCTGATGTACTTTGTCTTTTCTAGGTAGCAGTTATTTCTGAGTCATCAGAACATTTAAAATGAAATGTTAAAAGTATCATCCATAAGTGCTGGGAGATGCTGCCAAGGAAATTTGCCCTGCAATTCAGAAAGCTTCCGTCTAACTGTGAGGAAATGAATCACATTAGTTGAGGGCAAACTTTTTGACTTACAGCAGTAGGAGGAATCTGCCTCCCAGATGGCAATGAAACAGGTTAAAATCTCTGCTGTCAATCATTTATGTAAAGGCTTTTGTGTTTTTCTGACTCTAAGTTCTTACTGGGGAGCTGTTCATGGAAAAAAGTTGCTTAGCTATAGATTTTTTTTTTTTTTACTGAAGTATTCAAAATACTTTGTTATGCTGGGGAAAGTTTTAGGAAACATTGAAAAATAGATATCTACTACAGTGATTTTTAAGGGTCAACCACTAATATTTTCAATCAATACTGATTATTTAAAAAGTTGCTATTCCTTCTTTTGTAAAAATGCCTAACTCAGGAAATTCTGTTTGAAATGTTTGGGAAAGATTGATATGAAACAACAAAGAACAATGATGGGTGATGGAAAATAAGTTAATGAATATTAATGTTGATAATCTATCTGGTCTTTGCTTGACTCTAATGTAGAATAGATACATAGAGTGAGAATTTCATTATGGAATTGATGCAAGATTTCAAAGTCCTAGAAACATTACACTTTAATATTTTTATTATATAATTGAAAGGTTTAATTTAGCTGTTCAAAGATCAAGATTGAAAAGAATGATGGAAATAATGACTTTTATTTAAAATTATGAGATTTCAGTTCTGCAATTTAAATGGTATTAGAAAATGCTTTGAACTTACATGTATATTAAAAAATAAGTAACTTCTTCCTAAATACAAAAATACATGACTTGTATATAGCTAATACCTATTTACTAGATCTTTTTACATTCCAGAAAGGAGATTATCCACTCTAATTTCTTTAATTTGTGGAATACAAAACCGATTGCCAGAGATTAATTGCCTGAAAGAACCAGTAATCAATTGTTAAACTAAATTAGATCCTAATTATCTTTTCTCAACATCATGTTCACACTACAACATTGCCTTCAATTACTTCTACTTACTATAAGACTTTTCCCTTCTCCGTGTTTAGTTTTATATTATTGTAAACTGCTTGTTTTCCTTGCTAATATGTTTAAAATATAAATATTTTTGCAAAATTTTATTTGGAGATATTAATTTTATGTAGAATTTGTACAATGTATTTAAGTATCATTTTATTATTATGCCAGTCAGTTTCTCAGAATTGAGTTAGAAGTATTTTACATATTGTCTTGTGAAAAATTAAAGAAGGGCCCATATTTCTCTCAATACTTAGATAAATAAACACTTGGATAAATACTAATACGTGGTATTATGTCAATTACCATGAGCCTGTATAAAATTGTATTCTGAGGATTTTCACTTCTTTTATAGCATGCCCTTGTCAAATTTTCAACCCTGATATCCTTAAAACTATCACTGAAGATGTTATCTATGTCATGGCCCAAATTCCCTGGGTACTGTGTCATAATCAATGGGATCGCAGGATGTTACGTGAACTAAGCTATGACAAAGAGGTTCTTCCTCAGGTCTTTTGAAATGAGGACTAAAGAAAATTTCGATACTGACTTTTAACAGTGAATTTGCAGGATTTAGAATTTGGCAACCCAGTAGCTATGAGTGTTAAAAAGTGGAGATAATCAGTCTGCAGTGTGAAAATGAAGTACAAATTGCAGGCCGGGGGAGATAGAGTGAGAGATGGTGAGAGTTCTGAAAATATTTCCTATATTACCTAGTTCTAGGCATTCCTAGTGTCAGTTGCATCCCATCCTTCACAGGGCTTCGTTATTTAAACTTCTTAGTGTCTCATAAATCAAAATATGTTCTTTTTTGCTTGAGTTTAGTCTGTGTCACTTGCATTTGAGAGAAACTATTGTAATGCAGAAGCAGTGAGTAGCCCATTAGCTGGACTGAAACATTAGCAGTTCTTATTATAAAGTAGAAAAGTGCTTAGTTAAACTGGATGTTGGGCACATGGTTTGAACTGTAAGAAATACTTAGTTTTAGGAGACTGAATGAGAAAATACCAACACATGGGAGTATTGTACCCATCAGCAAAAGTTCATGATTGAAACAACTTACAACACTACTGAAGTCATACAGAACACAAGCTTAAGTGTACAGATTTTTCTCTCAGATAAACTTTATTGAGATAAAATTTAGATATAAATATTCCCACTTTAAATGTGCATTTCAATGAGCCTGGACCGATATATACATCACTACTCTGATCAAAATAATAAAATATTTCCATTATCTCCAGAAGTTCTCTCCTAATTTTTGTAGCTAAATTCTCCCACCTCCTGCCCCTAGTAAAAATAAAATAAAATAAAATATAAAATAAAACCACTGATCTGCTTTACATCATTACAAATTAGTTTTTTCCTGTTCTAAAATTTTCAAGAATTTTAGAATCATGTCGCATACGTTTTGAGTCTGGATTCTTTTGTACAGCCTCCTGTTTTTGAGAGTCATACATGCTTTTGTTTCTAGCATTAGTTTGGGCTTTTTGAAAAACATTACAAATTGTTTATCCATTCACATATTAATGGACTTGTGTCATTTTTATTTGGTGCTGTTAGAATAGAGTTGCTATAAATATTCTTTTACAAGTATTGTTAGAAAGCAGAAGTCTATGAATATGATTTTTCCAATGCTGTCTTATGGAAATTTTCAAACACACAGAAAATTTGAAAACATATTATATTGAATTCCCTTGCAACCACCAAGTGGATGCTGCTGTTAACATTTTACTATAATTGATTTATCACTTGTCTATTATCTTTTTATTCATTTATCAATGTACTTTATAGTTTTTACGAATTTCAGAATAAGTGCGAACATCAGTAAATATCACCATAAATATTTTAGCATGTATATCAAGTTGAGTCCAATATTTATAGTTTTACATTTTATTTTAAGATAAAAATTATATAAAGTGAAACACAAATAGTCTGTATAGTATTAAATGACCTTTGTCAAATTCATGTGATAGCCCAAACTGCTATCAAAATCTAGAATATTACCATCACCCAGAATGTTCTTTCATGCCCCTTCTCAGTCAATCTCTGTCCCTACCACCAAGAGGCAACTACTTTTCTTTTTTTTTTTTTTCCCATCATGGATTCGTTCTACCAGCTTAAGCAATTTAAATGAGAGAAATCATATATGGTTGATGTATAAGACTTATTGGCTCAGCATGAGGTTTTGACAGTAGTGTGTATCAGTAGTTCACTCCTTTCTATTACTGAACATAGTAGTGCACTGTATGGATATACCACAGACATTCTTCTGCCAATGGCACATGATCTGTTTTCCATTTGGGCCTCCCATTATAAAACATGATTGTACATATACTTTCGTGGATATATTTTTCAATTCTCTTGGACAATTATCTAAAATTGAAATTCTGATCCACAAGGTAGGTGCATCCTTAGGTTTATGACACTGCCAGACCTTCTTCCCAGTGGTCATATCTTTTGGCTGGCAACAATGTTGAGTCTTCTTACATCTGTTACTTCCTTAACCAACATTGGGTGGTGCTCACCCTTTACTTTTTTACCATTAGGTTTTTTTTGTCATTTGAGTATTTCAAATTTGTTCTTCATCAAGATTTTTCTTTGTCTATTTTAAGCTCTTTACATTCCATGTTACTCTTAGAATTAGTTTTGCATTATTATATCTATAAAACTATATTTTCTCTTGTGATTTCTTTAATGCATGGATATTAGTTGGCAAATATTTAGAGATTTTTGACACTCTGATTTCATTCATTTTAAATTTCATTGATACTTGATTTATGGCTCAATCTATTACTTAATAAATTTTCCAAGTGTTTTTGAAAATCACATATGTTCTATCATTGTTTGGTCAAGTTCATTGATAATGCACCTCAAGTGTTCTTATATCCTTTCTGATTTTCTTTCATTCTACAAATTACTGAGCAGACTGTTAAATATTCCAAGTAAAACTACAATTGTGTATATTTCTATTTACCTATACATGACAAGTTTTAATCAGAAAAGCAGAACAGGATGAATATGTATACACATGCTATCATAAATAACCATAGGTTGCTTTTGCATATGATGTTAGAGCTGGAAGTCCTCAGGGCAAGCAATCTAGAAAAGAAGATGGGCATAAAGTTGGGGAGATCAGGGATGGACTAAAACTCACTAGCATGAGATGGAACCCACTAGAATCAACTAAAACCAGCGTCAGTTCTTTTTCTCTCTGAACTTGATGGTAGTTCTTAATGTCTGTTTTGGCATGTTCTGTATGTTGGTAATGATAAATTTGTAACTTACTCCATATGTTGTTTGATCATTAAAAAACTATATTCATATGAGAACTCTTTTTAATGTCAGTACAATTTTACTAAGAATTCAAAACTGTTCTAAAAAATAAAGTAGTCTTTTAAAGCCACACTGAGCAACTGAAAGGAATGAATTAACAACCAGAGGTACTGAATATGGAAGGGGATATAGATGTGAGTCATGGTGTTGAGTTGGTTTCTCTTAGAGTAAGTGTAAAAGTATTCAAAATTTAATGTTATAGATCTGAAATAATATAACTCAAACATATTCTCTGTGTGGGGGTAGTTTTTAAATTTTATGTTTAAAAAGAAGGATGCAATAAAAAGCTGAGGAGGTAATTATAGGATTTATGGTATTACCTACCTAAGCAGGACGGACAATTCTCATGGACACTACCCCACTCCAATGTATCCCCAGAGAGCTGCCATGTTCTTCTAAAACAACACATCTCGAGCCAACCATCCAAGTGTGACAAAAGCACTGCTCTCTCTCTCGTTGGAATTGGGAGCCAAAGAGAGTTAGCAGATATTGGTGCCTATTCAAACATATTCCACCTCATTACTCACTAGAAGAAACTGCTTCCAATTATGGAGGACTCGGAATGACAAAAACTTCACTTTCTCACTTTTGTAGGTAGGATATGTAAATGCAATTGAATTCTGTCCAAATAAACTTGAAGTGGAACTCTCTAGAAGTTTCTGGAAATAACTTTGCCCTGATTAAAAGAGATGCATGATTTAAAAAAAAAAAAAAGTCTGTCTGGTGGATATCACTGACTGAGAAAGGATAACTGGGATTGTGTCAGACGTCTTCCATTAAAAGCCCATGTCAAACTATGTAGCAAGCCAACAGAATAGAAGTAGAAAAACAAAAAGAGAAAAACAACTTAGCTCTTTAAATTTGGGCATAAAATTAACTAATTCTAGAAATCCTTACTTACAATAAGTGCTTCCACAGTGAAGAAACTGAGAGAAGCCTTTCTCTGCAGAGATTGTCTTATGGGCAAGGAAATTTGTCTCAATCTTTTTATGATAGGTGAAGGTCTAACATTAAAAGGTTGGAATTATTGGCAGGCCAGTTGCTATTAGGTGGATAAAGACTCTTTGCATTTGGAGAGTGCAAAGCTTAGCGAACAATGCATACAGAGAAGGAGAAAAGATATTGAAGGAGAATTTACATATTGTGTCTTAGTTTTTCTTCAGCTTCAGTTATTGCTACTTGAGCATTTTTTAAACTGGATGAGCTATGCAATTCCTCCTCTTTTGCAGCTTACATTATTTTTCTTATTTCTGATATTAGCCCCCAGGATCCTAACGAGTATGCCAGTACACTTTAGGAAATATAAGCATCTTTAGAAATCTGTCCTTGAGCCCTGGCTGGGTTGCTCAGCTGGTTGGAGCCATCATCCTGTACACTGAATGGCTGCAGGTTTGATTTTGGTTGGGGAGTGTCCAGAAGGGACCCAATCAATGTTTCTCTTCCACATTTATGTTTTTCTCTCACTTGTTCTTTCTCTGTCCCACTCTCTCTAAAAATCAGTAAACATATCCTCAGGTAAGAATTAAAAAAAAAAAAAAAGAAATCTAGCATTGATAAGGCATGTGAAGCAATTTTGACTGATACGCAAAGTGAAACTTGGTGAAGTAAAAACACAGCTGAAAGATGAAGTGCTGGAAATACATATTCAAGTATATTCCCAGATATGTAGTACGGCATTTTGTGAATATACTAAGAGCTAAGTAAGGGTTTTCTTTTTAAATGCTATTACAGTTGTCCCTGTTTTTGCTCCCTTTGCCCACTTCCACCTAGCCCATGGGTATATGTCTTTTAAATACATGGGGAAGAGTTTTAGGGAAAAATATGCATATTCCATATTGGAAAGAAACATATTAGTTGTAGCTAATTTTCTCAAGTCATTTAAAATTAATATGACATATGTATGAAAATTTTCCTTTATTTTTTGATTTTTATTTTCATTTATCTTAACTGAAAAATATTTTATACTGCATGCAGCTGTAGTAATTTTGGAATTAATTGCATATTAGTTAAATCAATGCATTTTATGATAGTGAACCTCATTTCATATGATGCCTAGAAGACATGAAACAGTATAGAAAAACATGGTGGTTAATAACCCTGCTTTTCTATTTGATAGCTTTCCTAAAAATATTAAGCACTGGAGGAGACCTTTTGGTGGGCTACTTTGAAATTCACATTAAATCAGCAATCTTATAGCAGTTCCATTACTCTGGAATCATGTCTGAGTTGTGATTTTGCAACATTGAGTGACTGTATTCAGAATAACAGAGATTACTTTGTTAGTATTTAAACTGCTTTATGTAAAACTCTAATTAACCTAGTCAGCTCACTTGGATCAATCAAAATTTCATTTTAATTCAGAGAGAAAACAGATATAGATTTTCAGTGTTTGTGATCAGAGTTTGTAATCAAAGTTATGTTTACTTAGTATGCTCAGAAATTTTAGTTTGTGTGTGTGTGTGACAGAGTAAAGAGAAAGGAATACTCTGCAGAATTATCTTTCTAGACTCATCATCGGTGCCTGGCATCATTTGTAAATTTATTTTTAATAAATTTCTACTAGCTGTAATTTTAAGATGTTTAATTATGCTTAAAATAAATTCACACATGCATATAATTTTTAAAAATTCAGTATAGAGCTATGCAATATTACTCCTACTTCTTTACCCAACCTCTACTTCTCAGCTTCCTTTATCTTCTCGATAATAACACCCCTAAGGCTCATAATCAGCAGAAATCAGAACAAGGCATGTTATGAATCTTAAAATTACTCCTTGGACCTACAAATGCATACGCCTTACTTGCTAAATGTGTAATTTTGTATAAGAAACACCAAAATTATTTGGAGAAGCCACAGACACAGAAATAGATCTTTCCCATTTCTCTTTTCTTTCAATTCATTTGAAAGTTGAGTGCAGACATTGCTTGTATGGTAAAATTCATGCTGTTATTGCAAAGTTATGCTATCAGTTGCACATTCCATTTCAGCATTTATCCTTAAAATAAGTAGTGCCCTTTAACACTGTGATGCACAATTATGCTATACTGACAAGTGATGATAAAACCCAGCAACTGGTAAGAAATATGAAGAGAAGCTTAAAAGCTAATTGTTATTAAAATACCTAAAAGCACTAAACAACTGTTCCACTCACTTTCCACAAATAAATAAATATCTTCTGGGAAATAGGAAACACCTGAAAAGGAAGATAAAGGGACACAAAGTAGAATGGCAAAATGTAAAAACACATCACATGTAAATATATTTGTACTGTAGTTTGAAACACTGAAGGTAACTTTCTAAAGTAGTGTATTTTTCTAGCTATAAAATAATTTTAAAAAATAATGTAAAATTCAAGCTGTGTTAATGTAGAGTAGTAAACATTTAAAAGCATAGATGTAAAAGGATAAAATGGCATATCCTAAATTCTCTGGCATCTAGAATTACTTTCAAAAGTAAAAGGGAATTGTACATAGAAAACTGATAAAAAGAGTTGCCTGTATTGTGGTTAGATTTTATGTTTTGGTTGTTACATAAAGCTGATATGAAAAGTATAGGAAACATATACTCTTATTTTTCTCAGGTAAGTACCTAAGTATAGGATGGTGAGATTATGAAATAGGTGGGGGGAGACTGAATGTGCCAGGTGGGGGTGGGTATGGCAGGGGAGAATAATGGGGGGAAATGGGCACAACTGTAAGTGAACAATAAAAAAATTAAAGACAAACATTTTAAGAAACTGGATTCCAAACCTGTTCTAGTATTTTACATTCCAACAAGAATCTATGAAGAGCTGTAGTTCCCCCGCCTTCTTACCAAAGCCTGGTGTGGTCTGCTATGTGAATGTCAAACACTCTGGTAAGTCTGTCACTGTTTCTCCAAGTTGTTTTAATTTTTAGTTTTCTAATGACTAATGATGTTGGGCATCTATCTTTTCATGTGGTTACTTGCTGTT
>PVKM010025117.1:0-20129 GCA_004027735.1 Carollia perspicillata
AGGGAGAGAGAGAGAGAGAGAAGAAGGGGGAGGGGGAGGAGGAGGGGAAGGAGGTGGAGGAGGAGGAGGAAGAAAATTTGGCAAAACGAAAATGTCACAAACCCAGGCTTATGCTGACTCAAAGTGTGCGTCTAGGGTCTGCAGCTCATGCAGGACCACATTTTGCTCCTCCCCCCAAGGGGACGTTTGACAATGTCTGGAGACCTTCTGGGCTGTGACAACTGGAGGTAGGCGATGACGCTGCTGGCATCCAGTGGGTAGGGACCGGGATGGTGCTGCTGCCACACGGAGAACCCCTCGGCAGAGTACCCACAGTGCTGAGGGAGAGAAGCCTACCCCAGCCGCACGTACGCAGTAGGTGCATACAGCGCATGTCGCCATTTGATGCGAGTCTGTCTACTCTGTCAATAAATACAATTAGCCAGGGCAGGCCATTTAAATCACTAGGTAAACAGTGATATCAGTAAAATACATTATTCGTTTGTGCAGTTTGGTCTGAACTCCCGCGCTTCTTTCTCTCTTGTTCTTTCATTTACTCTTAAAAGATATAACCTCAGAAACATTTCTCACCGTCCAATTTATTAGTTTCAGTAAAAGAATAGGGCGACACAGGCAAGTACCATTTGCATGTATTTGACTTTTATCTCTTACTCATTTAGTTTCATCAGTGATAGAAAAGAAGCAAAAAAGAATTCACTAAAAGCAGTTTGGGACTGCCTAGCTTCCTCTTTATCACAGAAATTGACTTCCAGCCAGTGTTTCATTCCTGTTGGCTTCTATTACGGAAGAATTAATTTTGCCTGGCAAGGTTAGTCGGCGCATACTTAAGGTATGATATTCTCAGAGTTTAGTAGTAATTCATTTATATTGTGTCCATTAAATAGACTTAAAGCTATCTTCAGTTTAATTGGTAGGCCAATTTTTTATACCACTGACTGGTGAGTCACCATATCTTTTTTTTTTTGAATGAGTTGAAACATATCATATCAATGCAATGCCTACAGATGTTGCTTTGTATCCTCACTATAAACGAGGAAGGGCTTAAAATAGGTCTTTCTCTAAACATCTAGCTGAAGATAGCAATGCACTCTTAGGGCTTTTGGAGACGCTGGGGCAATACTGGCTGTGTGGGGCCCATATTTCCCAATGAGTGAGTTAAACCACGTGTCTACATTGCTTACCCTTGGGAGACCGAAATTCTGTATCTCTTGGGTCTCTACATAGGACAAGTATGGGTATTATGCTATAGTATTATATCATAGATTATTTTGTACAGCATACATGCTAGTTATAATAAATAATGAGACCTCAGTTTCAATATACAAATAATAAAACACTGATAATTTCCTTAAATGCATAGTTATTTCTTCATTTATATACATAGTTCCAAGGCCTTACATACCCATGATTATGAGCTTTGTATTATTTACTGGTGGTCTGGGGAATTCCATGATCTGATTTGTAGTTGAAATGGACAGCCATGTGTCGCCCATGCAATGACCCCCACACATGTACAAGAATGTATAGATTTGTGTATTTTGTGGAAGAATATCATTTCCAGGAAAGCTCTTTGTCCAGGACAGAGGAAAGGATTCTGAACATCAATCAGCAGACATGGAGAGAAGGAACTACGGGTAGCGGAGGTTTCTGGGTTTTTTAAAAAATTTAAATACCAATCACAAGTTTGAATGGAGCCTTCTTCCTGATTACACAAAATGTAATCTTTTCCCCATATTTTGATGAAAAGATTTCCCAGCCAGTCTGTTTGACGTATCCTCAGTTTTCCAGCAGAGTGTGAAATGTACTGATATTAGATACTGGGTTTGAGGTGCCAAGTCCAGCACATAAACAACTACACTGAGAGAGACTTTGAAATGTAAATATATTAATAGTACTGATGTGTTTAGGATTTTCTAGCTGCCTTTGTTATTGATTTGTAGCTAATTCCTCCATGGTCAAGTAAAATACTGTGAATTAATATAGTTCTTTAGGTTTATTGATGCTTGGTCTATACAGGTTATGTATTGGTTTAATGTAATAATGTTCCTTGCACACTTAAAAGGATGTGTATTATGTCAGTTTTGGCTAAAAGATCATAGTTAGATAGATGATAAATCGATGAATCAATAGATAGATTTGTACTCTTTTTAAATAATATAATTGTACCTACAAACATGCTACTCATTCTTTGGCCTTGTTTTCATGGTGATGTTACTTCTTTCTCTTGTAAAAGTAACCAGACAAGGAGGCCATTAGTCTCAGGTGGCTCAGAGAGCCTGGAAAGGCAAAGTGCAGCCTGAGCCCCTCGATTCCTACCAGTGCTTCCAGGTTAAGAAGAACCAATCACGTACAGCCCACAGGGCTTTCCCCCAACCAGCCAAGGACTCTAACTGTAGCCAATGAAATTGTCGCCTTGCTTTGCTTCAGCATCTTCTCTTCCAACAGCTGTCTGTGGGCTCCGGCTGGGGCTGCACTCCTGCCCACTCTCAGGTTAGTTCTGCTGGGTTCACACTCACGCATGCTCAGATAAAGTCCTGACGACTTTAATGTTCCTCGTTTAAAATGATCAACTTCAAATGTTCCTCATTTAAAATGACCCCATTTTAAAATGATCAACTTTAACTTCCAGTTACTTATTTTCCTTAATCTAAGAACCTACATCTTCTTGTAGGGAAAACAATGAAAAAATGTATAATCCAAAAAAATTACATAAACTCCCATAACCAAAGAATCATTTCACTGGTAACTTTTTACTTCTTTCTGACTTTTTTTTCTTTTGTAAACCTCCATACATACACAATTTAGGAAAATGATTTTAGACTAGACATCTCATGAAACTTCATTATCACAAATACAATTCTATAAATATATTTCCATGACAACAGATTTCATGTGATCTTTAACTCACTAAAATTTCAGCATTTTCTTAGCTGTTGAAAAATGAACCCATGTATACTTTAAAATATTAAGTGATTATTAAAAATAATAATCCATCTGTCATCATCCTTTAGGATCCGTTAATACTCCATAACAATTTTTAATAATCATTTAAAAAAGTGATTCAGATATTCAGTCATCAAACCCTGTCAACCTCTGCCACAACTGTCTCTTCCACCTTGCTTTTATGCCATCTGTTTGCCATGAAAGAAGTCACTTGTAATCTTTAGGCCCAGGCATCTCATCCTAAAGCTCCTGTGGATGGATGCATTAGGGTAGTAAAATGGAGCAATGACGACTGGGATCCATTTATTTACTGGGAGAAATTAAAAATTAATAGTAACAGTGAATGCTTCCATCACAAATGATCGGCCATAAATTGGATTCGAAAGGAGGGGATTTCAAACAGTGGCATTTAAACAGTACCAGGTAATCAGCTTTTCCTTCCTGGGGGGACCCTGGGGGCAGGGAAGCAGATACCTCACTGGGGAGCCTGCAAATGAAGTCATTGCAGCAAAATACAGAAACTTCTATATTTTTCACGTAAACCAGAATGTTCTGGAAGATGTAGCACCACGATTCTCCTCTGTGTTAAAGAAAGAGATGGTGATGAATCCTGTCCAACCCTACTGTAATCGTTTTTCTGTAAAAACAATTTTATGCTAAAAGGAAGTAAAAGATGAGCAAATGTCGAATTTCTGCATAATGTACCCTCTCATATATATGGGTGTATGTGCATCTACTTTCGTTTTGCAGGCTGCTGACATGCAGAAAAATGAGCCAAACTTAAAACCGCCTGTCCTAAAACACGAAGGCCAAGTCCGTGCTCCCATGCCCAGAAGACTGTTGCAGAATTGACCCGCGTGGTCGGACAGCCTGGCAAACACGCCTCTGGCTGGACCGCACGAGGGTCGCAGCACCGCGCAGCATCCTCGTCTGCGGTAGGTGTTTTGAGAGCTGTGCACGGGTTCTGCCACGCGGTGCATCGAACATTATTTAATCCATTGGCATGCCATTGAATTTTAGATTGCTCCCATTTTTTACAATTCAAAGACTACATCAGTGAATAGCCTTACAATTAAGTTTTTGTTAACACATTCAAGGAAGTGGAATTGTTTTTCAAACACTTTTTTTCTCTTTTGCTTTAATTTACTGGGGTGACACTCGTTAACAAAATGATACAGTTTCAGGACCCCGATTTCCCAAAACACCCTCTGTACTGCGTTGTGCATTCGCCACCCCAAATACTTCTGAAATGAAAAGCAGGCCACATTGCTATGACAGCGTTTCTTTCACTTGTACCTATTTAAACTCCGACTCCCAGCACAGAGTGTGGGGTGATTTTTGCTTCCCTGAAAATTATCATTCTTCCGAATTAGGACAGAAGATAAATGTCATCTTTTTAATGTAAATGTCTTTGATTTCTAGTGGTTGAGGCCAATGTTACTTGGCATATATATGCATGGAATTGACATTCTTCCCAGGCCTTGACTTTTTTTGTGGAGAAAAGTGAATAATGGGGAAGTCTAATACTCTCACACCCTGGTCTCCAAGTCCCCAAAAAACCATTTTCCTACCAGAATGTCACATATTTCTTAGAGATGTTTATGAATATATACAATCACCATATCATTCTTATCTCGTTGGGGAGAGTTCATTTCTCCCTGAATTCCATCAAGATTACAAAAAAGATGTTTTCTATAATGTATTTTCTTTCCCTGAAGCAAAACTTCATATTGGAAGCTCCTTTTTCTCTTTGTATTATTTCACTTTCATTGTATTTCGCTGGCTTTATTATGTGGTCTCCCTCTATTTGCTCACTTTCTCTTTTTTCGGACTCGAGCTCGTGTTGGAGCGTAATGTTAAATGCCATTCAACGAGCAAATTCTAAAGTTCCCCTTGGTGGTTCAGGGAATTAAATCTCCTTACTTTTAATTTGAGATTATGTGTGATGTGCACAGCTTGTCACCAAAATTTGGTTGGCACTCTATCTTTTATTCAGTTGATATATTTTTGCATCATGGGATGTCTGCTAATCTTGTTCCCTTGTCTGATAAAAGCTCATTTCTCCTCCAAACAGTCCGGCAGCTTATCCAGGTCTTTAGTATCTGGCTATTCCATGACTTGGTCTCCCCCCGCACCACAGTCTAGGGAACTGCCATTCTGGAACCAGTATTAGCCCCCTCAACCACCTGATGTTTTTTCTTAATTCCAAACTCCCTTCTAAAGGGCTTGAGTTTTCTGACTCTCCAATATGTTCTCATACCACCCCCTACGTTTTCCCTGTTTGTATTGAATCAACTGCCCTATGAATCACTTTTCTTATGCTTACGATCCATCCTCGGCTCCCTCAACATGGTCTTTGCGTGGCTCGGCTTTGCATCTCATCTTAATACACGAATCTGCCTGACACATAGCAGGTGCTCAGTAAGTTCTTTGGGAAGTAAGTAATGAACATGCACTTTCTTGTAGGTGAAGGGATTTATTCTTGAGCAGGTCACTTAGGGCATTTTGTTGCAAACAACACATTAACAAATAAAAGCAGGACACTTGCATATACATTATTAGGGCTGCCAATGGAAGCCCCGGGTTGATGTACCCATCATGTTTAGAAGCTCTGCAGGCACGTACAGTATGAAAAGCACCCTGCACACAGGGAATGGCAGAACCTGTGCTGGCATGTCCGGGAGCACTGTCCTGTTCTATTCTTGGTGGGTACACCATGCCCGCCCTGGACATGCCCGCCACTGCCATTGCTAAGAGCATGTTGTCTTTTCAGCCATCATTTACCAGAAAGAAATTTGCTTGTACCTCTTTCTCCATATCCATTTTGAACAGGATTATCAGGCAGGGGCATAATTGGAGGAAATCGCATGCCATGCAAGAGATTTTGCTCCAGGGCGAGTAAGAAAGCAAGTCTCAGGCTTAATAGATAGCAGAGATTAAAAGATACCCCTTGGAAAAATTACAGCAGTAGCTATTCTCAAATACTTAAAAACTGAAGGAGTAGATCTCTTCTTACTAAACCCAGTAAATTACATACCCAATCTCTGAAGATATATCCTCCATTTTTTTCCCTTAGAGATTTTCTGCTTCTAACTCTGAACTTTTGAGAGTAGCACCCATCCCCTTCTGTGCACAGGTAATAATCCCTTTAATCACATGGCCATCTTGCAGAGGAATGAAAGGGAGGGGCGGTCTTAGCTAATGGAGAAAGCCTACCTGTCTGCTGTAGCATCGGCATCCAAACCTTTGCAAAGGCCCTGTTTCTGAGCCGGGCTTCTACATGAGGGTAGGTTCTGCACCGAAGTGCTCACTTTCCAGTTTTACCACTTCCTCGCTGTGACTGGAGTGAGTTCCCTAATCTCTCTTTCCTCACTGGTATATTGAGTAGAATAGTAAGTCCCTACCTCCCTGGGTAGAGAGAAGACTCAGTAAGATACTGCATTCAGCACAACACGTGGTGCGTAGCAAGCACTTCACAACAGTGCGTCACTCATGTTATCCTTCCAGGAAGCAACTGGACCCACGCCCCCTCCCGTTCCCCACTGGGTGCTCCTCTCTTGTCTCAGAGCTACACTCGAGCCTTTCTTTACCCGTGAAGCTTTCCAATAACTGGATGGATTACCAATTCATATTACTGGACACAGTAGCTTCTTAACCTTTGTGCATTGTCATGGATATTTCGATGTGCATGTAAGAAAATAGTGAATGATGTGTTTTTGCCTGCAGTTTGATAGAACCCTTGTTACAGCCCGGTGGATTCTCATTGATCATAGTAAATCCACTTGTGCTCTGCTTTAGTGATTCTGAGCACTTATCATTTAAGGTAATTGTCATGAACAGATTGGCGTTTGAATCAGAGTAACACTTTATCTACTGGGTACAGGACTGCTTTTGGTCACTGGTTTCTGGTCACTGGATGCTCTGGCTAGAACTGGCCCATCCAGTTTTGCTGTGACCGAGTTTGCAATTTATTCCAACATTAAGATTTTGCAGATGACATTCAGGGACACAATCATGAGATGATTAGAGTGAAAGAAGTTCTCATTATTAACAATCTCCCAGCCAAGATTTATACATTTGTAAATGTCACTGAATGTAATTGTGATTTATAACATTATGTGGAACTTTGGGTAGGCAGGGACAAATCTTTACTGTGAAGGTGCGTTTCTTAATTTGTGGGTCAATGGGGAACCACTCTGGAATTTATTTCTGGACTAGGCTGGCTACAGTAGTTCCCTGTCCCCTCCTCTCTCCGGGCCCCCAGTTGACCCCTCCCCTCCCCCAGGGAGGAATCTCTTGGAGGAGTGTCCACTCACAGGCGTGGGTCTCGTCCTGGCTTTCTCGCCATGCAGGATCCCCTGTGATCAAGGCTTGCTCTTCTCGTTACAATCCTCTTACCTGGCGAGGTTCCTTCAGTTACTGGGCAACAGAAGCCCACTCCTATTCCCTCTCGTTTGCATCAGAATCATCTCCTCTTTCAGAGACACCCATCTCTGCCTCGGTCAAGGCAAACCCCAAGCATCTTCTCCATCCCAATATATCTGTGCTCTGCGTCCCTGGATTTCCTACACCAACACTTCTGTCTATTCAGTAACTTAAGAGTAAGGCGATGTGCACAATGAAACAACATCTGTTTCTCTGACCAGCATGGCTCAGTTGGTTGGGTGTCATCCTAGAAAGTGATGTGTTGCCAGTTCGATTCCCAGTCAGCACATATGCCTGGGTTTCAGGTTTGTTCCTGTTTGGGGCATGTTCCTGGTTGGGGCAAGAGGCAATCAATGGATGTTTCTCTCTCTCTCCCCCTCCATTTTTCTAAAAAGAAAACAGCATGTGTGGTGTTTGTTATTTTGCACAGTATTCATTAACATTTCTGGATAGATATAAAAATTATGTTTCCCAGTACTGAATCAGTAGAAAATAATAAAAATTTCTATACTATCTTTTTTTTTTGTATTCTGTATATTTATGGTGTTTTGACCTTTCTGGCTGGAAAGAGATGCCCCCTTCCCCCACCCCAAGACTAGGTAATTATCAGAGATGGCAAAGGGCTCAGCGGCCCGGGGCCTGGGGAAGGAGTGCTCTGCTTCCCTGAGGCGCTCCCGGGCCTTCTTGTGCGGCTGCACCAGACTGACTGTCATGTAGATGACAGTCACCAAATGCAATCGGGGCCCATCATCAATAAATTCTCTTTAAATATCAGAGATGTGCTCTTTTCTCATTATATTCGGTCATTTCTCCCAGAATTATCTCTTTTTCCATTTTCAGTCACATCAGGCTTCCTAGGCTTCGTTCAAGGACATATTCAAGGCTGGAGTGGATCATTCAGTGAACCTGGCCATGGAGCCCCTGCTGTGTCATTTCCCAAGGGGTGGCCCTCAGGTCTCAGAGCTAGGCCCCTGCTCTTTGATGGCCCCTGCCATTAAGCTTTTGGGAAAAATTATCCCCTGTTGGGAAAAGAGATAAATTATTAGAGAAAAACTGGATCCACATGGATCTGTACTTCAAAACTGAAATGAGGGAAAGTAAATGCTAGACCTTCCGATTAACCTCATTCTTTGTAAGAAAATATATAAGTGTAGCATTTATTATTTACTAAGACGTCAAATAACTAATAACCTTTACCTCCAAATGTTTCTTTGCACTTTCTTGATTTATACTTGTTATTACAAGTATGAACAAATATGGCATCTCCTTGAAAATAACTTTTCTCTTCCCCAAATGGTTTTTAGCCTGAAGAAAAATCACACATAAAAAGTCAAGCTGAGAAAATGTTTTACTTTGGGTATAAAACTGCTACTATTACTCTACTAAGAATCTTAAAACCCTAGTAAACATCACTCTTTTTTCAATAATAAGAGAGTTCTCAAATATAATATTTTAAAAAATTTTGTTTGCAAATAAAAATGTACATATAATAATAAATAAACAATTTATAAATCATGCTTATTCTTTTATAATATTTATCAGCTGATAATCCATGAATTCTTGTAATTTACCAATAATAAGTTATAAATGAAACAACAGCCCCATATTTGACTATCTACATATATTTATAAAATATATATAAATAGCTTCTTCTTTTATTTTACCATCATTTTGAGTTTTTCTAACAGTTGTAAATAAAAGGGCGAAAACTAAGCCTCTTTAACCTATTTACCCCCATCTGTTATCAGTAAGTAGAAATTTGAAAGTATAAATTAGTATATGGATTTTTCACTTTGCCTTGTTCATTCCAAATGACTACATTTCTCACCTTTTCTCAAATCTGCTCAACCCTAAAAGTCCTTTCCCTCAAATTCATCATGAATTCTACTTTTTTTTTTTTTTTACCTAATACTTTACACAAAAGGCTACAATCAGAACAGGTAAATCTAGGTTGTATTTGGCTTTGAAAATAAGCAGGAATAATGAAAGATTTGTCTGCATTTTTCCTTGTGAGGAGAAGAAAGGGCGTTTGAGCTATTCCAAGGATGTTGAAATGTGCCAGTTGCCAAGGCTAGGCTGGAACATCTGCATTGCTCCTCTTCATGGCACTTGGTGCATTAGGAGCTTAAACTCATCCACACATCAGAGACCGATGAACTCGGTGCTCGCGGCAGGATGGCACTTGAGTGAATCCATAGCTAACGAAGAGCTCTTTGGGAGTATCCAGAGAGTTGGCACAAAGTTTCTCTGGATTTATATGCAGGTGTTTTTTTAAATATATCTTGCAGTACACGTAAAAGGTGAATAGTTTATAAGTACAATTTGGAAATAGAACATATGACATAAATATATTTCACTAACCTGTTTCTCTACAACCAGGGGCATTGAATGAACTTGTAACATTAACGAAACGCTATTTTTCCAGACAGCGTTGGACATTGCTCAGATATTTGCATTTTATGCAAGAAATTGACAAACTAATGAGGGGACCTGCTATTTGATTGCATAGTTTTATTGTGCTTTTTCCAAAGTGTTATTTTAGAAGTGTCTTAAAATCCATATCAGATAATTATTTGTTTTACACTGTTTATTGTTGATGATAAATCATTACACTAACAATATAAACTAAAATTGAATTTTAACATTTAGACTGGACCAAGGAGAGGAGCTAGTGAGACTGCCTCACAGGCTTCAGAAGGGTGGTGTTTAATGCAATGTCATGCTGATGCCTGTGTCCAAAATAACTGAGGCTTCTGCCAAATGCACTCGTTTCATTTCAGGTGCATTTGCTTAAAGATTCCAGAAAACTTCCACATAAAATCCAATTTGAGAATGTATGTTCTTCCAAATCCGTTAGACTACGCTACAGGAAATGATAAAAGAGTTTGTATTTCCTGTAACAAATAATGTTTAATTTTGAAATTTGGATCTAAACTTAGATTCGCAGACTTTGATTTAATTATTATCCGGGAGCTTGGTCATTTACAGACTGAAATTGATTTTCCTGGGAAAATTGAAAGTGCATAGCCAACTGAATATTTATTTTGTTGCAGATTTTATGTGGAAACAGTTCTGGAGATTTCCACAACGTCTATGACGTTGGCTTGCACACTGGTTACCACTGAAGAGTGTTCTCCGGTGTGAAATCTGAGTCCAACGACAACACCAATTGACTTCATTGTTTATCTGTCTCTAAAGATTTTAGGTTTTACATCTTGGCAATCACAACCGGAAGTTTGCACTTATAAAAACATGTCATCATGGCCTTTTCAAGATGGTGATGATTAAGTTGTTAGGTCTGTAATGACTAAGGACTAGAACTAATAAAAAGAACCATACATTTCAGCTTCCAATAACACTTGCAAATACTTTCAAACTATTTCTGCTAAAAAATACCAACTGTCAGATGAATTACATGAAACATACATCTGAATATGTAACTGAGCTTCTAAGAACATGAGAAATATATCAAAGTAGGTATGAAATAAATACTGATATGAAACTTGAATAACTTGAAGACAAAAGTCCATCAAAATAGAATTTTAGCTTAGTTAGTTTTTAATCCTCACCCAAGGACATATTCACTGATTTTAGAGAGAGGGGAAGAAATGTGGGTGTGGCGGGGAGAAAGAGAGAGAGAGAAAGAGAGACAGAAGCATTGGTGTGACACAGAAACATGAATTGGTTGCCTCTGGTATGTGCCCTGACTGGGGACTGGACCTACAATGTTTTAGTGTATGGGACGATGCTCAACCAACTGAGCCACCTAGCCAGAGCTCATCTACTTCTCATAAAAATAGTAGAGATAATGACACAACTAAATACATAGTTACATGGAGATTAATACAGAGTTGGAGGTGGATAGAGATATAAATATTATATCCCCTTCCCACTGAACGATGCTAATGTCCAGCAGCCTTAAGTAATGTGTCCATAATCAAGTGTCTCTGACTTGGTGGGAATAGTTCAATATGCTGTGTGATACTGTGGTCATAAAAATTGTGGTCAGTGAACTGTGGTCATAAAAATTGCTATTTTTTAAATTAAGACATAACTGCCATAACAATATATTAGTTTTAAGTAACATTGTGATAATTCAATATTTGTATATATTGGGAAATGATCACCACACTAATTCTAGTCAACATCCATCACCACACATAGTTACAATTTTCTGTGTGTTTGATAAGAACTTTTAAGATCTACTGTCTTATCAACGATCAGATACACAATGCACTATTACCAGTTATCGTTGCCATGCCACACAAGACAACCTCATGACTTACTTTATCAGTGGAGGTTTGTACTTTTTCCCATCTTCACCCACTTCCCTCACTCTGTCCCCCCATCACTGGCAGTGAGCAATCTGTCCTCTGTGTCTATGCGTTAGGTTCCATTGAGATTTTCCTATTCCACACACGACATTGGCCTTTCTTGGTCTGAGTTGGTTCACTTAGCATAATGCTCTCTAGGTCTATCCATATTGCTGAGAACAGCAAGGCTTCCTTCTTTTTTATGGTTGAATAATGTATAGGGTGCTATTGGATATTTCATTGTATAGGCATTCTTTGTGTCATGTATGAATGTGTCCAAGACAAATATGTCACACGTACCACATGCAAAAAACATGTTTTCTTGATACTAATACTCACAAATCTGCCACTGCCCTCTCCTCTCCTATTGCTTTAATATTTCTTATTGCAAGAAACAGAGGGTTCTGTGACAAACCATGACTTAGAATAGTTTAACTTTCCAAGTCTTGCCATAGTTTCTTTCATTCATCCGCATCCAAGGCAACCCCATAAAGATAAAAATGCATTCCAGAAACTTCTCGGCCAGCATTGACTACTGCTTTTATAGCATTACTCTTAATGAGGTGGTTATGTGCGTTTAGGAAACACTGGTTTCCAGAAGGGAACACTTAGCTGTGGACCATCAAGCCCTCCTGTGAGAAGCTGGAGGAAGCAGGGGAGATGAGGTGCAGAGGGAGGTTAAAACGGGGGGTGGGGGGGAGCAATGATGGGATCGAAGGGCTTTACTGTGAATCTTACAGCACAACACTCTCTAATCTTACTTAACTTTTTCTCTGAATTTATAGTGGTTCTTTGATTTGAAGATTTATGCCTTTTAGTGGTTAATATTCCAGAAATTTATAGAGTAATTACATTTTGAGAGCATGACTCTATCTGTGACTTATTCATTTACACCTAATTATAAGATTGAATGGAATGGAGAGTGATTAGCACTTATTGAAACCCTACTGTGTGCAAGGCGTATGTTATCACATTTTCCAGTAGCTTCAGGGTGACCCATTCACTTATTTTTTTCACTTCTCCCATTTGTTGTCACTTTGAAAGCATGCTATGACTACGGTATGTGATAGCTGGTAGAGGGAATGTTATGCCCAAAGTCGAGATGTACAAGTAAGGCAATAAAGTTAAAACCGCACCTCATTTGTAGTCAGTTAACTTACATTTCAACATCTTTAATTGGAAATCAGGTTATCAAGAATTTGAATCCTTTGCAATGATGCATTCTTTTATAAGTAGAATATGTTATTTTATAATCATTCATGTTGTTCCTTGTTTTAAACATTTTTAATTTTTTTCTTCTGAAAAAAGTGGTTGTTCCCAGGCAGCTGAAAGCTGCGTGAGTGTTGCATTAGAAACCTGTTATGGCAATTTGGAAGAATTTTACAGTGTAGATTTTATGAGAATAATGTCGTTGTTTCTCTTTAAGTAAAATCAAGTATAAATGGTACATGTGCTACATTCAAATGAAAGATTAAATCAGGTCAGTTGCATTTTATGAGCCTACTGCTTTCAAAGCAGAGCAGAGGAGACACTGAAAGAGGAAAAAACAAAGACTTGGCTTCAACCCTGTATTTTAATAATATCACATGGAAAAGCACTCATTTTCAAATGTCCAAATCTCAGGTGGCCTATTCAGTTTTCTGGAAATGCTACTTTATATGTTTTTTTATCTTTAATTGGAGAACATATTCTCTTTTTGATGTGATAAGCACATATAAGCATCCCCCAATTCACAAATTGGGCATATTTCAAAAGATTGTTTTAATAAATTAAATTTTGAGCTCACAGCCCTTCCCCCAGAGACAAGTGTTAGAATGATGCTTAATTCCTATATTGACCATAAAAATGCATTTTTATCCATTGTGAGACTGAACCATTATAAAAAAGAGGATGTAAAATCGCATTTATTGTAAATTTTGTCACAATATAAGCAATTCACTTTATTTTGTTTCAATGGTATTTTTATTAAGTAACTTCATACCAAAAAAATATAAACATAGAGCAGCATGTACAAGGCCTTGAGGAGTTCACATTCTGACCAATCGGTCATTATGATGTGAGGACTGCAGTGTATTTATGGGGACAATTTCCCCAGGAACTAACCCCAGAGCCAGCCCGCGGTATGGGTCTTCAGGGAGGCATATAAACTCTCCAGGGTTTGGAATGATTGACTTCATCCATCTTATCTCAATAACAGTGTGTGACTCCAAATTCTCCTCTCGGCTCACTTCTTCCGGCTCAGTTCCCTCTACCTGGTGATCTCATTGACTTAAATTTCTTTTACATTAATTACTTACTGCAGGAAACCCTAAGAACCTGCCATGATTGAGAGGCGATGACTCTGGATTGCAAGCGTTCCATCAATCACACACAGTTACTACACTTGTCTCTCTTTCGAAGTGAGAGGAGAATGTTCTCTGTCTGGGAATAGAAATAGTTCTTCAGAGCAGACGAGGGGCAGAGCCTAGATGGGCAGGGGCAGGAAGAGCCCCTTCCACCCCAGCTGGATATCTAAGATTGAAACACACCTGAGGCTGGACTGGTGGGGGTGGGGAGGCCATGGCGAGAAGCTTTGAATGAAAGAAGAATGTGCAGTTATATGATAAATTGGACTTGACCTTTCTCTATCTGAGAGTAACCAAAGCACTATTTACTGTGCAGTATGTCTGAAAATTTTGAGGACCTGCCAGAAAATCGAGTCACAGGCAGAGAGAAGACTGTCCATAGAGAAGGTTTTAAGAGAATGAGTAGAATAGGATAAGAGTATTCAATGACCTTCAAGGAGAGAAATAGGAAGATCTGGTGCTTCTTACACTACACCTTCTTCCTCTCCTCCTGTTCTCAGTCCAGATATTTGCTGATTCCGTCTATTTGAGGCACTGCTCTGGACTTGCATTTTTTTTGCTGGCATTTCTTTTAGTTTCTCAGCAAACATTGTTTCTGTCTTGCTAAAGGATTCATCATCGTCTGCCTAAACAATTGTGAAAAAGCATGTGCATGCAGATTTTGACTCTTCTGTACAATTTATTTTCCCTGGTGAGGCCAAAAATCTCTTTATAAGAGTTACCATAATTGAACAATCTCCAATGAAGAAATTAATTAAAATAAAAATAAGATAAATTATGTAAAGCCTAATAAAAATGAAATGTCCCTAAAATTGATATTTGTGTTCCTATAACTAAATATCAAGTAATAAAGTATCAAGAATGTTTTCCCACTTTCAAAGCAATATAGAGATACCTCGAAAGTGAATGATAGATCAGATTTTATTCCATATGGACAGGAATCATAAGCGTTTGCAATCAGTAAGAACATGGCCCTGAGTGAAGCCCATCCTGAGGGGTGAGATGACTAATAAATGGAGAGAAATAACGACTTACTGGTGTATGTTTATGAGGCACGTTCATATTCATAAATGAGGTATGATGTGGAAAAGGTAGTCATGGAGTCTGATACTGATATATTATTTACCAACAGAACAGTTAACTGAATTCTTTCATAAAGTATGCAATGGTTTTATAAGCAGAAGTGGTATATTTTAATGGCGGCTGGACCCAGGTTCATTCTTGCATGTGGGTCCCTATTATGTCAGGAGCAACCTGCTGGGCCCCCCACTTGTGTGACCTACACAGGCTCCAGGGAGCCTTCCAAAGGCCAGTGGAAATTGTGATTGCCGCCACATTACTGTGACCTTTTGGGGCAAGTTTACAAACAAAAATATGTCTAACTTTGTGTCCTTTTGTGGATATTTTCTCTTTACCCCCCTTTTTTTTTTCTAGTATTGCTTTTTCTGTTTTCTCTGTTGTCCTATTTTCTTTTCTATCCACAGTTCTTACCTGCTTTGGAGTCTCCGTTAGCAGTTTACTCTTGTGCCTTATCACGGTCTCTCTATGTCTCTTCTTGATCATTCCTTGTCTGGCTGGATTTGTTAGACTCAGGAAGGAAAAGAGACAATATGCTATTCATGGAAGCAATAGTAATATTTTTGCAACTCAACAGGGGTGAGAATAAGAGAGGGGTACAGTTTATAACAAACATAAAAACAAGGTACTACTGCTTGTAAATATGACTCCACAATGAATTAAAGGTAAGAGTTTAATGTTATGGAAGGGTATGTGTGTGTGTATGAGAGAGAGAGGTGGGAGAGAGAGAGGTAGGAGAGAGGGAGAGAGAGAATAATTTTGCAAGGATGATACCGACTCCTTAAGAAGGGCTCTTGAGTACAAACATTTTTGAGTTTTTGCACATTAAACATGCCTTTCTATAGTTTTCAAATTGGAAGCATGTATTGAAAGCACATACAACCCTCGGTTTACATGTTCTTTCCAGGACTCTCCTGAGAGCATTGCTGTCATTGTGTTTTGATTTTTGCTTTGGAAGATCTTCTATCATCCTGATTTCATTCCTTTAAATAGGATGTAGCCTTTCTTTTTTTGCTAGGGGGCTTAGCTAAACCTTATTTTATAATATTTAAGTTTCTGGTTTGAATAGTTCTTATATATTTACAAATGTTTATTTATCCATATTCAATTTTTGTTGGAATGTTTTGTGATCATTGTCCTCTGCTTCATGGTTTGTATTATGGAAAATGTCCTCATCAGTGATAATCCATCTTAATTTTTGTCTCTCTGGGTGACAGGCTACCTGAATATCTTTGTCATTTTTAAGATGTTTTAAAATGTTAGATTTTTACTTGACCAGAGATCACAGCTATTTCTTTTGCATCAGTGAGATATTTGGGTGAGTTATTGTATTTTACATCTAAATAAATGTCCTTTCGTTCAGTTCAAGAATAGCATTGGAAAGGTTTGGGTGTGTCTGCTGATATGAGGATACTTTTGTTTCTATGTTATTCTTAAGCTCTATCACTTTCTTTCTCCTTGCCTTTCATCCCAAGACCCCAGGGAGCACAAGCCCATGCTTTTATTCTAGAATCAGTGTTATTTTAAGTCTACCACCCTTGGTAGTGCATACTTCTGGCTCTTCATTTTAGTTCATCAACAGTGAGTTCTCTGATTGGCTGTATCCAGATCTTTCTCAATGTCTGTCCACTTAGGGTAGACCTACTCATTCTCGTGTGATTATGTCTGTTCCACCATTGTTAGGAATCAGCTTCCTATTTCTGTTTCCTCTCTGCCTGACTTTCTGCCTCTGTTTGCAACTAGCCATGCTTGGTTGCCAGTTTCCACTCTGAAGGGTAACTGAACTTTGGAGTATTGTTTGTCATGGGTTCTGAATGGTTTCATGCATTCAAATTTTTGAGCTACTCAATTTTGAAGAATGTGTAAAGAGATATGAATTTGTTCAGCTCTGCGTGTCCTGTGGAAATCTCAAGTTCTTCCAGTTTTATTTTGAATATTGGAATATTAAACTATTTCTTGTCAAATGAGCCTTTTGCAATATGAATGATGCTCATAGCACCATAATGGGGTTTTCCATTATATATGCATTTAAAGAGGATATTTAAACACTTGAAATTAATCTATTTTATTATTTCCAGAGTAAAACATTTGTGAGTCATGATTTCCAATTGCAAATGCACATATTCCAATATCACATTTCTATAAATTATAAGATAATAAACAAAAAATTTTTCTTTTGGAAGCTTGTAACCTAGAAGAGCAATCAGTTGTCCTAGCCACTGGTAAAACTGTTATATATCACCCAAGACACTTGCTCTTGAACTTCACTGGAAGCAGGAAGTCCAACAATTGAAAAAGTTATGAAAAATGTGTATTTCTTTGCAAGAGCTACTGAAATTCTGATGTAGCATGTGTCTGGATTGAACCCCCAGGACTTTCATTTCTTACAAGAACCACAGGTCTTTCTGGTTGAGAAATATATTCTTTTGCCTTTTGTATTATATTTTCCCTCATATCTTTGTAGCTTTCCTTCATTGCACTAATAATACTTCAAAATTATAGAGGATAATAGCATTCTATTTTAATTAGTTGCTATTCATTCCTTTAGAATGTATATTACACATGGGTCTATACAATACCCTTAGTATATAGGACAATGAGGTACCTGTTGTAGGCAGCCAAGAGATACTTATTATAAATATGAATGATTAAAATACCAAAGTACCAAAGCCAAGCTCTGGATAATCATTGTATAGGTTCTTACACTTAGGATGGATTGTTTTAAAATTTTAATGTAGATATAATATAAATATAGTAAATTTATTGATTTTAATATGCATTTTTAATGCTATCAATCCCAGGCCACTAAGCTATCAAAATACCTGAAAATAGTAGAAAAAGAAACATTAGGATGGAAAAGCAACATATTTTCGGGAGTATTTAGGAATGGTAAGACTTCTCTGTAACTGTGAGAAAGTGGATGCTCAGAAACACACACGCCTGGCTGTTCTCCGGAGCAGTGAGTGCCCAGGGGCAGGTGCCCTTCCCTGAGGACCTGGTGCTGCTCTGCAGGTAGCTGGTTTGAATAAACGGAGTTTCAGTCAGACCGCTGAGGTCTGCCTTTGTTTGAACTGTATTAATAAAACTAATATTCTGTATCCTAGCCCCCTTCTAGCATTGCTCTTTATGTGTGGTCTTTCCTATTGTATGGTGATCCTTCTAGTCCTGTATCCAGTGGATCCGAAGTGCCGCTGCCACACACTCTGTCAGCAATGACCTTGTCTTTCCACACATGTATATGGATTAGCTCTTACGTCCAAGATTCAAAGAAATGATGTTAATGGTTCCACTCATTATAAATTGCTGCAATTTAGAGAAAAATAGTGATGTTTGCCGCATCCATTTCTGATCATCTGCTCTGCTTAGGGACTTCACAAGCATCGCCCCATTTATGTCTCGGGACAGCTCTGCAGCAAACATACGACCACTTACATTACGTAGATGATGTCACTGAAATCCAGAGCGCATGGACTTGCAGTAACAGCCTGCAAACTGGCATTACAATTTCATTCATTGCAGAACGTGTAAATTGTCCTTCTTAAAGTTCTATTAGGCAAATGAGAGCATATTTGGCACAAAGGCAAGTCTTCAGCTTCAAATAAAAGAGCCAGAACTCTTCATTCTTGCCATTTAGTGAGGAGTTTATGGCTGGAATTCTCCAGGTTAAACTCACAGATCACCCTCCCTAGCATTTCTTGGGTTATAGACTGCACCTGGCTTCACAGATGTGCTCAGAAAAGTGTGTCAGGACATTCTTATTATCCATCCTTACCTTAAGTGTAATCACAGTTCATTTTCCGTCCCTCTTCTTTGGGCATTAGAGTCCAAGTCCCCTTTCTCAATTCTAGGCTTTGCTAAATAAATAAATAGATATATAGATAGATAAATGAATAAATAAATGAAACAGTCTAGTCCCAGAGCATTGCGTATAAAGGAAATGTCTGGCCCATAATGCACTTTAATTATTTAGCCATCATCCGCTTTTAAGTGAATGCTATCTCCTCTCCAATTTTAAAGCCCTTCAAATATCATGGGAAACTATGCTCTTCTGTTTTCCTGAAACTGGTCAGTGGATTATCTTCCTTTCCATCAAGAAGACAGCTTTTTTGATGTGCTTCCTTTCCAGCAGGCTTTTCAAGACACAGAAAAAGATTATTTCGGTGCTGCCTTACTCAGGCCTCCCAAGCACCACTCACCTGAACTTAATTAATTGGTCTTTCTTCCCCTCCTGGCCTACTAAATCTGTTCCCTTTTCCTGATTAATGAGCACAAATAACACACATGCACTCACACAGTGGCAGTGATACTCGGGTGTATTTACAAATAGCTCATGACTCACTACAGCTCCGTATTGTGCAAACTTTGCTTAGATGCTTCTAAGTTTCCAGGCTGTGGGCGGAGGCCAGACGCACGCTGTGAGATGAAGACAGAGCATCGGTGCCTTCCCTTTCCGTCTGTGGACTATGTATTTGATACACATATCACAGTCACTGCCCACACATTTTTCAGAAGCAAGTACCTCTCAGGCTTTCTGGAATGAACCCAAAAATCTAACACTCCCACAGAGGGCAAATGTACAACTCTTTTGATCCCAGAAAGGATAATATGTCCTTTTTTTTTTTTTTGAAGCCAAGGTGAGAACCACTACATTTGCTACTTTATGCTTCATCGAACACAGAGACCAGAGATCCGGATACCATCTGCCACGTGGCTCTCTCTCACTGCTCCCGCACTTTTGCAGGGGCCTTTCTCACCACTGACCTGGGAAGCAATCGCCTCTGCTCAGTGCAGAAGACTTACGTTCCCCGAGCGCAGCGTCTGCAGCCTCCGCCCAGAAGTGTCCTACCTAAGACGTCAACTTCACAGATGCCAGAGTGTGTGTGTGCATTGGGCTGAGGATCCTGGGAGGTGTACATTCTGCTGAAGGGAAGCAAACTCAGTGTAAAAAAATTCGGTATCTAAAAAGAGCAGAGAATCACCATAGTTGATAAATGAGAAGTAGAATGAGGGTGAGTTTGAAGTCTTA
>PVKM010025118.1:0-20121 GCA_004027735.1 Carollia perspicillata
TTTTTTTTTTTTTTTAGTACCCTAATGTAGTTATTCTTTATACTTAAATCCCCCTTTCTTGTCATTTGTATGGATTTGGAATAGGAAGAAAAAAATGTGCTAATACTTATTCTTCCATCTTATCTTGACCCAATCTAGGTAATGTTTCCTAAGTGGTCATTCTTGGAATTTACTTCTTCAGGATTACCCCTACCTTTGTTTACTTTTTAAAACTTTATTACAAATGAAATGCGTGCTCAATGTGAGCACTGTGTATATTTCAGAAAATTAATTCAAAGGACATAACCAACTGAAATTTCAGCGCTCATTCCCCAGAGCTCACTGCAAAATGTTAATATTCATTATTTCTTTTGCGATTTTTTCCAGGCTTTTACAAAACTGGGATCATTGTTCATATGCAATTTCATGCTTTGTTATTTTCAATATAGAATAAGCATTTCCTCTGGACAATGGATATTTTAAAGAACAGTATTTGTCTTAATCAACAAATATTTCTTGAGCACCTATTGCCTATCTGATCATTTGTCTATAAAACTAGATTTCTCAGTGACCACAATTGAACTTTTCCTTCATTACTGGACATTTGGAAAATTTGTCCATAATAATATGTATTGTGATCTATTTATCAAAAATGAAAGCTTAGGAAATAAATGACTTTATAAGAAACAGGTAAAGTGACAGTTTATAATTCAGTGGAAAAAGATGGGTATGCTTTAAACAATGCTAGAATGACTCTTTAAATATTTGAAGAAAAAAATTACACTAAATTAAATCTGTAAATCAATATTTGATTTAATAAAATGTAAAATTCAGCAAAATAAATTAAGAAAAGGCAATGAACAAACTAAAATCTCAATAAACAATATGAATATTTAATAGTTACTTATGGTATCTGAATCAGGTGATGAGTAAGATGTTAACAGAACTAAGCTTAAAACAACAGAATATTCCATAAAAGGAAAAATAAAATCAATAAAAGTTGACTCAAAAAAGTATGAAAGAACATTAAAACAATACTGTCATTGAGCATGAGGAAAGAATTTTGGATTTAGTGCTGCTGCAAATGAAAGTTCACACAATTTATTTGTGGAAAGCAATTTGCAGATACACTTTAATTCACATGAGGATTTAGCTAGCTCTGGTTAACCCTTATTCCTGGGATATCACCCACGGAATTACAACCAAAAGTAAAGGGAGTTAATCAGGGCTCTGGACTCCAATTTCTGTATCCTTAGCTTCAATGTGAAGTCATAAGCTCTTCTGATCTTGTAAGCCTTTCCACAGTTCCCTCCAGAACAGATAAACTTGTTCACGGGGGAAAAAAACCCATCTTACAAATTTACTATTCATCTCTTTTTTCTCTCTCATGCCTTGGCTGGGTAATTATTTCCTATCTTGGTTTTCAGATGCCTTTGAGCAGATTTATTTTTAACTATTTTGCCCAGCTTTTACTGTTTCTTTAATGACAAAGCTGTTTTGAATTACTTAGTCTCCTGTCACCACTAAAATCCAAACTCTATATTTTATTATAAAATATATGTGCTCAACTATTTGTAATAGCTCCACCTAAATTATCAACAGTATTTTGTGGTATATTCATACAATGGAATATCATATAGGAGTTACAATGAGAAAATTCCAACTATCTGCAACAACACAAATAACTCGCACAAATATGTTGAAGAAAAGAAGACAAGTGGGTACACATTTTTTTCTTTGCAATTCATTTAAATAAAAAAATAAACTAATCTATTGACTTGAAATTTAAAATAGCATTTTTTGGCAAGACTATTTTCCAAATAGATGATAATGATTCACATTTTACCAGCAAGTGATGGAAACACTTCTTTGTAGAGACATTTTTATTTTAATTTTTTATTCTTAAAATTGTTAATTTTATTTGCCCAAAATTTTTAAATTGAATTTTATTTTAATTTTTGTTCAAGTACAGTTTTCTGCCTTTTACCCCTACCCCTCCTCACCAACCCAGTACTCCCCACCTCCCTCACTTGTTTCCACCCCACCTTGTTGTTGTCCATGTGTCCTTTATACTTGTTCTTGTTAACCCTTCACCCTTTTCCCCCATTATCCCCTCTCCTCTCCCCTCTGGACACTGTCAGCCTGTTCTCAATTTCAGTGTCTTTGGGTATACTTTGCTTGCTTATTCCTTTTGTTGATTAGGCTGCTGTTAATGGTGAGATCATATAGTATTTGTGTTTCACCACCTGGCTTATTTCTCTTAGCATAATGCTCTCCAGTTCCATCCATGCTGTCGCAAGCGTAGGAGCTCCTTCTTTCTTTCTGCTGCGTAGAATTCCATTGTGTAAATGTAACATAGTTTTTGATCCATTCATTTACTGATGGGCACTTAGGTTCCTTTCAGCACTGGGCTATTGTAAATTGTGCTGCTATGAACATTGGGGTGCGTAGGATCTTTTGGATTGGTGTTTCAGGGTTCTTGGGATATAATCCCAGCAGTGGAATTGCCAGGTCAAAGGGCAGTTCCATTTTTAGTTTTCTGAGGAAATTCCATAATGTTTTCCAGAGTGGTTGCACCAGTCTGCATTCCCACCAACAGTGCACTAGGATTCCCTTTTCCCCACATCCTCTCCAACACTTGTTGTCTGCTGCTATGTTTATGATGGCCATTCTCACATGTGTGAAGTGGTATCATTGTGGTTTTAATTTGCATCTCTCTGATGACTAGCAATACTGAGCATCTTTTCATATCTCTGGACCCTCTGTATGTCCTCCCTGGAGAAGTGTCTGTTCAAGTCCTTTGCCCATTTTTTAATTGGGTTGCTTGTTTTCTTAGAGTGAATTGCTTGTTGTGTGAGTTCTTTATATATTTTGGAGATCAAACCCTTGTCTGAGGTATCATTGGCAAATATGTTTTCCCAAATAGTTGGCTCTCTTTTTATTTTAATTCTAGTTCTTTTCTAGCCATGCAGAAGGTTTTTATTTTGATGAGATCCCATTTGTTTATTCTTTCCATTATGTCCCCTGCTCTAGGGACATATCAGTGAAAATATTGCTGCATGGAGTAGCTGAGGTTTTTCCTGCCTGTGTTCTCCTCTAGAACTTTTATGGCATCACAACTTATATTTAAATCTTTTAAACACCTTGAATTTATTTTTGTGTATGGTGTAAGTTGGTGGTCAAGTTTCATTTTTTTGCATGGAGCTGTCCAGCTCTCTCAACACCATTTGTTGAAGAGGCTATTTTTGCTCCATTTTATGCTTCTGTCCCCTTTGTCAAGTATTAATTGACCATAGAGACTTGGGTTTATTTCTGGGCTCTCTATTCTGTTCCATTAATCTATGTGTCTGTTCTTATGCCAGTACCAGATTTTTTTGATTACAGTGGCCTTGTAATACAGTTTGATACCAGGTATTGTGATCCCTCCTGCTTTGCTCTTCTTTCTCAAAATTGCTGTAGCTACTTGGGGATATTTATGGTTCCGTATAAATTTTTGGAGTGTTTGTTCTATATCTGTGAAGTATGCGATTGGTACTTTAATGAGGATTGCATTGAATCTATAAATTGCTTTGTGTAGTATGGACATTTTGATGGTTTTAATTAATCTGATCCATGAACACAGTATATGTTTCCATTTGTTTGTGTCTTCCTTAATTTCTTTCTTCAGTGTTGTGTAGTTTTCTGCACACAGGTCTTTTACCTCCTTGGTTAGGTTTATTCCTAGGTATTTTATTTTTCTTATTGCTATAGCTTATTCTGGGATTTTTTTTCTGATTTCTGTTTCTGATGTTTCATTTTTGGGATACAAAAATGCCTTTGATTTCTGGACATTGACTTTGTATTCCGCTGTTTTGCCAAATTCATTTATTAGGTTGAACAGTTTTTTGGTGTAGTATATAGGATTTTCTATGTACACTTCCATGTCATCTGCAAACAATGACAGTTTTGTTTACTCTTTTCCAAATTGGATCCCTTTTATTTCCTTTTCTTGTCTGATTGCTGTGGCTAGGACTTCCAATACTATGTTGAATAGAAGTAGTGAAAGTGGACAACCTTGTCTTTTTTCTGATCTTAGAGTGAAAGTTTTTAGTTTTTGACCGTTGAGTATGATATTGGGTGTAGGTCTCTCCTATATAGTCTTTGTTATTTTCAGGAATGCTCCCTCTATTCCCACTTTGCTGAGTGTTTTTATCAGAAATGGGTGCTGTACCTTATCAAATGCTTTTTTCTGCATCTATTGATATGATCATGTGATTTTTGTCTTGCTTTTGTTGTTGTGATGTATTACATTTATTGATTTGTGAATATTGTACCATCCTTGCATACCTGGGATGAATCCTATTTTGTTATGGTGTATGATCTTTTTAATGTGTTGTTGGGTGCAGTTTGCCAATATTTTGTTGAGGATTTTAGCATCTATGTTCATCAGTGATATTGGCCTGAATTTTTTTTTGTTATGTCTTTATTCAGTTTTGGGATTAGGATGACGGTGACTTCATGGAAAGAGTTTGGGAGTCTTCCAACTTCTTGGATTTTTTGGAATAGTCTGTGAAGGATAGGGGTTAGCTCTTCCTTAGATGCTTTGTAGAATTCTCCTGTGAAACCATCCAGTCTAGAGCTTTTGTGTGTTGGGAGGTTTTTTGAGTAATGCTTTAATTTCTTCTGCTATTATTGGTCTGTTCAGGTTTCCTGCTTCTTCTTCATTCAGTTTTGGAAGATTGCATTTTTTTAAGAAATTTGCCCATTTCTCCCAGGTTTTCAAATTTCTTGGCAAATAGTTGTTTGTAGTAACTTCTCACAATCCTTTGTATTTATGTGGCATCTGTTGTAATGTTTCCTCTTTCATTTCTGTTATGTTTATTTAGGTCCTCTCTTTTTTTTTTCTTAATGAGTCTGCTTAAAGGCTTGTCAAATTTTCTTTATCTTTTCAAAGAACTAGCTCCTGGATTTATTGATCCTTAGAATTGTGCTTTTAGTTGTAGAGACATTTTTAAATGGGTGTATATGGCAAAAGGAGATCATATAGAGCAGCAAAATATGTTGAATTGTAACATCATTTGGCAATGCAACCTAGCATCTAAAAACACTTTAATTGTGTCTCCCATTCTTCTTTGGTGAACAACTTAAGGCTAACCTTGCAGAGCACTGACATAGCATTAGATTGATTGTTTTAGGACCAGGCACCCAACTAGTCAGAGCCAATTAGGCACAAACTCTGGATACAAGGTGGACATGAGTGAACTCAAGAAAATGTAATGAAACTGCTCTTTTCACCTCACCATTATCTGGAGACTGAGGAAGAAAGCAGTGCAGAGAAAAGATCAGAGAGAAGCCAGGAAAAAGAGGTAAACTGTTGTCCTAGTGATACATTTACCTGTAGGTGGTCATTGTCACTGACTTCCAATTTATATCCCCTTCTAAAAGATTACTCTAAGCTAATCATGGTAATACTATCCCTCCTATAAGTGATCGGTTGAGTATTTGGCATATGATATAATCCTGAACAACTAAACATAATCTGTCAGTTGGGGTACTTCTGAAAAAAAATCTTTACCCTTAAGAGAAATAGGAAATGATATTTCTTTTTCTTATTTGGGATTATGCTATGTCTTCACATAATCCTTGGAATCTCTGTAACCAGCCTTAAGGTGAAACCAGCATAATGAAGACAGCAGAAGAAGGAATGGGAATACTCTGAACTCTTTAATCATTTCATTTATCTAATGATCATATCATTCCTGGATTCTTACATTTGACCCCAATTTACAGGATAAGAAATTTAGTTATGGTTAAAGCAACATGAGTCAGGGTTTCTATTACTTGAAATAAAATCTAAAGTGACAAATTGTCTGGTTAGTAAATGTATGTTTTTCTGTATTTAATATATAAAAATATATACATAAAAATAGGAAGCTTTAATAGGATTAGGAATAAGTAAATTTGAAAATAACAATTAAACTCAAAATTAGAAAAATATTAACATTTAACTTAAGTGTATTTATTGAGTGACTGGTTTTTTAATTTTATTTATTTATTTTTAATAATTATTTTATTGTTGTTCAATTATAGTTGTCTGCATTTCCCCCCAACCACTCCCTCCCAACTCCAGCCAAACCCACCTCCCTCCCTTGCTTTGACCCTCCCCCTTGGTTTTGTCCATGTGTCCTTTATATTAGTTCCTGAAAACCCTTCCCCTCATAGTCCTCTCTTCCCTCCCCTCTGGTTACTGTCAGATTGTTCTTAATTTCAATGTTTCTGGTTATATTTTGTTTGCTTTTTCTTTTGTTGATTACGTTCCAGTTCAAGGTGAGATCATATGGTATTTGTCCCTCATCTCCTGGCTTCTGTCACTTAGCATAATGATCTCCAGTTCCATCTATGCTGTCATAAAGGGTAGGAGATCCTTCTTTGTCTCTGCTGCATAATATTCTATTGTGTAAATGTACCATAGCTTTTTGATCCACTTATTTACTGATGGGCACCTAGGTTGCTTCCAGCACTGGGCTATTGTAAATTGTGCTGCTATGAACATTGGGGTGCATAGGTTCTTTTGGAATGGTGTTTCAGGGTTCTTGGGATATAATGCTAGCAGTGGCATTGCCAGGTCAAAAGGCAGCTCCATTTTTAGTTTTCAGAGGAAATTCCATATTGTCTTCCACAGTGGTTGTGCCAGTCTGCATTCCCACCAACAGTGCACTAGAGTTCCCTTTTCTCCACATCCTTTCCAACACTTGTTTGTTGCTTTGTTTATGATGACCATTCTCACATCTGTGAAGTGGTATTTCATTGTAGTTTTAATTTGCATCTCTCTGATTTCTAGTGATGCTGAGCATCTTTTCATATGTCCCTGGGCCCTTTGTATGTCTTCCTTGGAGAAGAGTCTGTTCAAGTCTTTTTCAATTTTTTTAATTGGGTTTTTGGTCTTCCTGGAGTGGAGTCTTATGTATTCTTTACATATTTTGGAGATCAAACCCTTGTCTGAGGTATCATTGGCAAATATGTTTTCCTGTATAGTTGATTCTCTTTTCATTTTAATGCTGTTTTCTTTGGCCATGCAGAAGCTTTTTAATTTGATGAGGTCCTATTTGTTTATTCTTTCCTTTATGTCCCTTGCTTTAGGGGATGTATCAGTGAAGATGTTGCTGTGTGGAATGTCTGAGGTTTTCCTGCCAATGTTTTCCTCTAGGACTTTTATGGTATCATGACTTATATTTAAGTCTCTTATCTGCCTTGAATTTATTTTTGTGTATGGTGTAAGTTGGTGATCAAGTTTCATTTTTTTTGCATGTAGCTGTCCAGATCTCCCAACATCATTTGTTGAAGAGGCTATTTTTGCTCCATTTTATGCTGCTGTCCCCTTTGTTGAATATTAATTGACCATAGAGACTTGGGTTTATTTCTGGGCTCTCTATTCTGTTCCATTGATCTATGTTTCTGTTCTCACGCCAGTACCAGATTGTTTTTTGATTACGGTGGATGTGTAATCTAGTTTGATGTCAGGTGTTGTGATCCCTCCAACTTTGTCTTCTTTCTCAAAACTGCTGCAGGTATTCAGGGTCATTTGTGGTTCCATATAGTCATTGAGTGACTTTTAATGTAATTTATTTACTTATATAAATTATAATGTATACAATGTATACATGCAAATTAACATTTAATGTACATATCAGTATAATCAAATATTTTAAAATAATTTGACCTGTCTGGTGTAGCTCAGTGGATTGAGCACGGGCCTGAGAACCAAGGGTCACTGGTTCAGTTCCCAGTCACGGTACATACCTGGGTTGCAGGCTGAGTCCCCAGTGAGTGGTATGCAGGAGACACCCACACATTGATGTTTCTCTCATTCTCCTCCTCTTCTCCTCTTCTAACAATAAATAAAGAAAAATCTTTAAAAATAATTTGAAACCCATTTTTCCAGAAAAACAAAACATTAAAAAATGATTTTTAAAAAGTTATTTTTAAGCTCCAACATGGCAGCAAATTAAGTAGAAGCTACACTAACCTATTCCTGGGACCAAACTGAAATTACAACTAAATTATAGAAAAATCTTCATGAATAACTAACTGAAGACTAGCTGAAGAGGAGTCTTATAACCAAGGAGTTAAAGAAGCCATATCACCAAGGACTTACAGAAGCCATATCAACACTTGTAGGAAGTGCGGAGACACAAGAGGGCTGGCTAAGCTGCCCTGGGAAACAGCTGAAGTTCTGGAGGAATATCTCAGTTGTGGAATATTTCTCCCAGAGAAGTGTGGTGTCTAAACCCTAGCTAGGCTCCCCAGGCTAGAACACCAGAACAAAGAAAGGCACCCACATACCATCCAGCTGTGAAAAACAGCAGGTTCTTGTCTGTCAGGCAGAGATTGCTATAGATGCAGCTACCCTCTTAAAAAGCCAATGAACAAAATTTTGTTTGAGGAACTTACCCTGGGCTACAGCAGTGGAAGGACAGAGTGGACTAGAGTCACATGAGGAGAGTCTGCATTTGATGGTTCTGGGGAGAGAGCTGAAGGGTCAGCCACCAGGATCCCTGTGCTCAGTCATTGCTCCATACTGCCAAAACCATCTTTCTCGAGCAGAGCACTTCCTTCCATGTGGCATCAACCTGGCAGAAGTAATATTTCTACCTACAGGATCTCTCTTTCCCCACCCTGTGGAGCCTAAGCCCTGCTGAGGGGTACATCCAGAGGCTCTTCCAGTGACTAACTCTAATCGGCTGCCTCCAAGTGGAGACAGATCTCTGGGTACTTTGAGACTTTTGGTGATTCACCCCTGGAAGAAGTGCTGGTAAAATCCGACCTTGGTGTGCAGCTTGGTCCTTTCCACAGGCACCTGGGCCCACTAGACAGAACCACAAGCTGTGCATCCCTGATAGTTCCAGACAGGTTGCCCAGGGCCAGTCACAGGCAGAGTTTGACATAGGTCTGAACCAGAGTTTTTGCATATCTACTTAATATATAGAAACAATCAAAAAGAGGAAGCTGAAATGCAGAGATAAAGAAACAGGCCCCAGATGAAACCACAAGAGAATTCTTCAGAAGAATAGCTAAATGAAATGAAAGCAAGCAGTTTATAGAGTTCAAAGTAATAATTATAAGAGTGCTCAATGCAATGAAAAAAGACATAGAAACCATTAAAAAATCAGTCAGAAACAAAGAATACAGTATCTGAAGTAAATAATACACCGGAGGGAATAAACAATAGGTTAGATGAAGCGGAAAATTGAATCAGCTATTTTGAAGACAAGGCAAGAAAAAAACACCCAATCAGAGAAGCAACAAGAAAAAATAATTTTGAAAATTTAGGATAGTTTAAGGGACCTTTGGAACAACATGGCATAACAATATCCGCATCATAGGGGTACCAAAAGGAGAAGAGAGCGCAAGGGATCAAGAACCGATATGAAGAAATAATGAACAAAAACTTCCCTAACATGGTGAAGGAAAAAGACACACAAGTCCAGGAAACACAAAGAGTGCCAAACAAGATGGACCCAAAGAGGCCCACACCAAAACACATCATAATTAAAATGGCAAAGCTTAAAGACATGGAGAGACTCTTGAAAGCTGCAAGAGAAAAACAGTTAGTTACCTACAAGGGAGCTCTCATAAGACTGTCATCTGATTTCTCAACAGATATATCAGGCCAGAAGGGATTGGGATGAAATATTCAAAGCAATGATCTACAACCAAGTTTACTTTATGCAGCAAGGCTATCATTTAAAATTGAAGAGCAAATAAAGAGCATCTCAGACAAGAAAAAGCTAAAGGTGTTTGTTATCACTTATTAGAACAAATAAGTGGTAAGAAACACCTTTTTTAGAAGTATTAGAACAAATGTTAAAGGACTTGTTTTAAGAGAATAAAAAGAAAAATAAAAAAGAGATGATCATATTAAAAAAATGAAATGGCAATAAATACATACCTATCAATAATGACTTTAAATGTAAATGACTTAAATGTTCCACTCAAAAGGCATACAGTAGCTGAATGGATAAGAAAATATGAACTGTATACATGCTGTCTTCAAGAAACCTACCTGAGTCCTGGCTGGTGTGGTTCAGTGGACTGAGCATTGTCCTGTGAACTGAGAGGTCACTGGTTTGATTCCTAGTCAGAGTGCATGCTTAGGTTGTGGGCCAGATCCCCAGCTGGGGCCATGTGAGAGGTAACTGATTGATATTTCTCTCATGCATCGATGTTTCTTTACTTCTCTTTCTCCCTCCCTTCCACTGTCTCTAAAATGAAATAAATAAAATCTTTATTAAAAAGAAACCCACCTCAGAACAAAAGATAGACACAGACTAAAAGTAAAGGGATAAAAGAATATTTCATGCAAATGAAAAAAAAGCTGGGGTAGTAATACTTATATTTGACAAAATAGATTTTAAGACCAAGACACAAAGAAGGACACTATATAGTGATAAAGGCAACAATCCAACAAAAGGATATAACTCTAGCAAATAGTTATATACCAAATGTAGGAGCACTTAAATATGTAAAGCAAACCTTGATGGACATAAAAGGAGAGATTGATAGAAATACAGTCATAGTAGGGAATTTTAACACTCCATTGACTTCAATGGATAGATCTTTCAGACAGAAAATCAACAAGGAAACAGTGGCCTTAAATGACACACTAGATCAAGTGGATTTAATTGATATCATCAGAGCATTTCATCCCAAAGAAGCAGAATATACATACTTTTCAAGTGCACATGGAACATTTTATAAATAGAGCACATGTTAGGACACAACACTAATCTCAATAAATTTAAGAAAATTAAAATTATATCAAGCATCTTCTATGACTATCATGCTATTAAATTAGAAATCAGTTGCAGGAACACTGAAAAATACACAAAAACATGGAAGCTAAATAACATGTTATTGAACAATGAATGGGTTAACAATATCATCAAGGAAGAATTCAAAAGATACCTTGAAACAAATAAAAATGAGTCCACACAGACTTCTGGCCAAGATGGAGGCGTAGGTGGAAATACTGTGCCTCCTTACACAACCAAAATTAAGGATAACAAAGTTTTAGAAACAAAAACACAACCAGAAAGGACAGAAAACTGAACTATGTAACTCCGACAACCATTCAACCGGACCGGTAAGAGGGGCAGAGTCAGCAGTTGGCAGAGAGGGAACGCGGCAGGAAAAGGCAGTGGCTGCCAGATCTGGGAGCACAGGTGAAGTGGGGCTAGCAGACCCCGGATGCAAGGAGGAAATGAGCAGAGCACGCAGGGCAGTTGACGGACTGCAGTCACACATTCACGCGCAGATAAAATAGGCAAAAACGGACAGTGAGACAGACCACACAACCCAGGGCCCCAGCAATGGGAAATAAAGACTAAAAGCACTGATTGAAAAGGATCCGGGAGAGACTTCCAGCCTCACAGGAGAGGTTGCTGGAGAGACCCACAGGGTCCTAGAATGTACATAAGCCCACCCCCCTGGGAACCAGCACCAAAAGGGCCCAATTTGCTTGTGGGAAGGAGCAGAGGGGACGCAAATCTGAGAGAGAGTGGAACAAGCCCTATTGATCCCTCTCTGACCCTGCCCCCACAGACAGCATCACAACCCAGCCACTGGGTTGCCCCACCCTGGTGAACACCTAAGGCTCCACCACCCATATGTAACAGGCACCACCTGACCAAAAATGATTCAAACAGAAGAACAAATCAAAGCCCCAGAGCCAATACTTTTAAGTGACCAAGAGATAGCCAACCTATCAGATGCGCAGTTCAAAACAGTGGTGATCAGGAAGCTCACAGAATTGGTTGATTTTGGTCTCAAATTAGATGAAAAAATGAAGGCTACACTAAGTGAAATGAAGGAAAGTGCACAGGAAACCAATAATGATGGGAAGGAAACTGGGACTTAAATCAATGATTTGGAGCAGAAGGAAGAAAGAAACAACCAAACAGAAAAGAATGAAGAAACAAGAATTCAAAAAAAAAATGAGGAGAGGCTTAGGAACCTCTAGGACATCCTTAAATGTTCTAACATCCGAATTATAGGGGTACCAGAAGGGGGAGAGGAAGAGCAACAAGTGGAAAACTTATTTGAACAAATAATAAAAGGGAACTTCCCCAATCTGGCAAAGGAAATAGACTTCCAGGAAGTCCAGGAAGCTCAGAGAGTCCCAAAGAAGGTGGGCTCAAGGAGGAACACACCAAGGCACATCATAATTAAACTAGCCAAGATTAAAATGAAGGAGAGACTTCTAGAAGCAGCAAGAGATAAGGGGACAGTCACCTACAAAGGAGTTCCCATCAGACTGTCAGCTGATTTCTCCAAAGAGACCTTACAGGCCAGAAGGGGCTGGAAAGAAGTATTCCAAGTCATGAAACGCAAGGACCTACATCCAAGACTGCTCTATCCAGCAAAGCTATCATTTAGAATGGAAAGGCAAATAAAGTGCTTCTCAGATAAGGTCAAGTTCAAGGAGTTCATCATCACCAAGCCCTTATTATATGAAATGTTAAAGGGACTTATCTAAGAAAAAGAAGATAAAAAATATGAACAGTGAAAGGACAGCAAACTCACAGTTATTAACAACCACACCTAAAACAAAAGCAAACTAAGCGGACAGCTAGGTCAGGAGTTGAGCCACAGAAATGGAGTTCTCATGGAAGGTTAGCAACAGGCGAATGGGAGGAGGAGGAGGGGGAGAAGGTACAGAGAATAAGTAGCATAGAAGGTGGGGAGAAAATAGACAAGGAGAGGGCAAGAGTTGTGTGGGAAATGTAGAAGCTAAAGAACTTATAACACATGGACATGAACTAAAGGGGTGAGTGTGGGTGGGAGGGGGTGTGCAGGGTGGAGGGGAATGAAGGGGGAAAAACAGGACAACTGTAATGGCATAATCAATAAAATATATTTAAAAAATGAGACCACAACCCAAAATCTGTGGGACACAAGAAAGTCAATCCTAAGAGGGAAGTTCATAGTTTTACTGGCATAATCAAGGCACAGGGAAAAGCTGAAACACACAATCTAACTTTGCACTTAAAAGAGCTTGAAAAATAAACAATAAGCAAAACCCAAAGTAAGTAGAAGAATGGAAATAATAAATATCAGAGCAGAAATAAATAAAATAGAGTATAAAAATACAAAAGATCAATAAATCCAAGAGTTGGTTCTTTGTGATCATGGTATCTCCCCTGCTACATAAATGTATCAAGAGTTGGTTCTTTGAAAAGATAAACAAGATTGGCAAACCTTTAACTATACTTATCAATAAAAAGAGAGAGAGGACTCACACAAATAAAATCAGAAAAAGGAGAAAAAATTACTGACACCCAAAAAAATACAAAAAATTATAAGAAAATATTATGAACAACTATATGACAATGAATTAGACAATCTGAAATAAATGGGTACATTCTTAAAAAACAGTACCCCCAAATTGCGTCAAGAGAAAACTGAAACAGAGTACAACTAGTGAAATCTAAGCAGTAATTAAAAAAAAACCTTAAACTTATAATGGACAGGTTCACAGGTGAATTTTTACCAAACATTCAAAGAAGAACTAACACTTATCCTTCTCAAGCTATTCCAAATATTTAAGAGGAGGGAAGATCTATCATGGGAGGGAAGACTCCAAAAGCTCATTTTTTGAGACCAGCATTGTCCTGATTCAAAAACCAGATAAAGATACCAAAATGAAAGAAAATTATAGGCTAATATCCCTGACGAACATAGATGCTAAAATCCTCAAGAAAATATTAACAAACCCATTACAACAGTACACCAAAAGATCATACACCACAATCGAGTGGGGTTTATTCCAGGAATACATGGTTGGTACAATGTTCATAAATCAATAATTGTTATACACCACATAAACAAAATGAAGGATAAAAACCACATGATCAAATCAATAAATGCAAAAAATATTTGATAAAATCCAGTACCCATTTATGATAAAAATGCTCAGCGAAAACATACAATGGGCTAAAGACAGTTTATTCAATAAATAGTGTTGGGAAAATTGGACAGATATATGCAAAAAGATGAAACTAGACCAACTCCTTATGCCACACACAAGAATAAACTCAAAATTGATTAAAGACTTAAATTTTAGATTCAAAATCATATAAATCCTACAAGTAAACCAGTAGTAAAATCTCAAACATTTCTAGTAGCAACATTTTTTTCTGGTACATCTCCTTGAAGTTGGTCTGAAAGTTTTGTGTTATTGTTAAGCTGATGTATTTCCTTGAGTGAGGGAAACAGAAGAAAAAGTAAACAAATGGGGCTACATCAAACTAAAAATTTTTTTTCACAGCAAAGGAAACCATCAACAAAATGAAAAGACAACCTACTGAATTGGAGAACATATTCACTGATACATTAGATAAGTGGTTAATATCTAAAACTTATAAAGAACTTTTAAAACTCAACACCAAAAACCCAAAACAATCCAATCAAAAAAATTGGCAAAGGGCCCTGGCTGGTGTGGCTCAGTGGATTGAGGGCCTGTGAACCAAAGGGTCACCGGCTTAATTCCCAGTAAGGGCACATGCCTGGGTTGCAGGCCAGATCCCCAGTAAAGGGAGCTCAAGGTGCAAACACACATTGATGTTTTTCTCCCTTTCTTTTTCCCTGCCTTCCTCTCTCTAAAATCTTTTTTAAAAAGCTAAAAAAAAAAAAAAAAAAGGCAAAGGACTTGAAAAAACACTTCTCCAAAGAGGACATACAGATGCCCAACAGATATATGGAGAGATGCTCAACGTCACTAATCATCAGAGAAATGCAAATTGAAAGCACAATGAGATATCTCCTCACACCATTTAGAATGGTTATCATCAATAAATCAACAAACAACAAGTGTTGGAGAGGATGTCAGGGAAAGGGGTACTCTCATGTACTGTTGGTGGTAATATTGATTGGTGAAGCCACTGTGAAAAGCAGTTTGGTGTTACCCCAAAATATTAAAAATGGAACTGCCTTATGACCCAGTGACTCCACTTCTTGGAATTTATTTTAAGTTTATTTAAAGAAACCCAAAACACTGATTTGAAGGAATATATGCAACCCTATGTTCATTGCAGCATTATTTACAATTGCCAAGATTTGGAAGCAGCCCAAGTGCCCATCAGTAGATGAGTGGATAAAACAGCTGTGGTACATTTACATAATGGAATACTAGTCATCTGTAAAAAGGAAGAAAATTTTACCTTTACCACAGCATGGATAGACCTGGAGAACATTATGCTAAGTGAAATAAGCCAGTCAGGGAAAGGCAAATATCATATGATTTAACTCATATAGGCAAACTAATGAACAAACTAAATTAACCAGCAAAATAGATACAGACTCACAGATATCATGCTGGTAGCCCTGGAGGAGGAGTTAGAGGGGGAGAGGGATTGAACAAAAAAGAAAAAGAGAGAAAGAACTCACTGACATGGACAACAGTGTGGTGATTTCATGGGTGGGGGATGGAGGTGGCAGTGAGTATAGGGGTGATAAATGGTAATGGAAAAAACACAATAAAATAAAAAACATGAAAAAATTATTTTTAGAGAGTTTGACTTTCATCTTTTGCTTGACAGGAGAAAAGTTTTAACTAGCTGCCAGATTTCACCACTTGACATAATAATTAATGGGTTGAATAATTAAATATATAGCATTTTTATTTCATTCTCAAAGCCCAAGTCACACACAAGGGCCTTGGAGACAAAATATAAAGGCAATCAATGCCAGCCAATAGGCATACACAGGCCACTTCTCATGGTATAACTTCAGGAATGAGCAATGCATTGATAGTTCTCCAGTCACAGCCATTTATTTACAGTGTTTTTGTAGCATTGATCTTGCATGTCTTTGTTTATCTTCCATGAACTCAGTGTCAGTGTTATTCTTGTGATATCCATGAAAATATAAAGAGAATAATTAAATTCTAAAGAATAAGATTTTGTCAGATACAGTTGAGCTTTTGAGGGCCACAAACCATTGTAATAGCTAAGATATTTTTTTTGTCTTCCACTCAAGGATCAATTTACTCCCCCTTGTGGGCAATATCATACTAGTTGAGAGTACATGATCTAGGATTTACAGAGTAAAGCAAGAAGATTGGATGGCATATCAACTGTACTAGAAAAGCTTTGGGGAGTTTTAAGTAGGAGAGCGACATAATCTCATTTATATTTTTAAAAGATTACTTGTACTATTACACAGAGAATTGGAAGAAAGTCAAAGAGACCTTAATTCCCAACACCTAGTGTAATCATACTTAAGGCTTTATTTTCTTTTCCAACTCTTAGTTTTTGAGACAACACCCTTCTCCCTCTGTGCTACCAAATCATCAGGTCATGTGCTTACTGCTTTTATGTTCAGTTCTCTTTATTGTTATTCTCTGGGGACATAACTCACAATCTTTAAAGCTCAGCTATACATTTAAAAGGAGGCCTGTCATATTTTATCTGAGATTTAAAAGTGATTTTAGTGAAAGAGTGTCCTACACATTTTAGTCTTTTTAAAGTGGGTTTATTAGCCACTTTTGTGGTCAATCAGTGGTATATATAGTTCTCTCCCTTCATGATGGAGACAAGAAGGTTACAGGGAGCCTTATAGGGGAGTCACAGCAGCCTTGCTCACACTTTGTGAAGACCCTCCTTCAATATCTACCGTTGCTTCTTTAATGAGTGAGATAGAAGTTCACGGTTTATCCAGAAGTCTCTTGAACTGATTTTTAAAAGCACATTACAGCCACAATGAAAATATTAATCCTCTAAACTATAACCCATTGCAAATTATGCTCTGGTATGTTGTACAAATATTAACTGCACAAAGTTAAGAAGTGGTAGGTGAAATGGGAGAAGGTAATCAAAATGTACAAACTTCCAGTTATAAAATAAATAAATCATAGGAATGTAATGTACAGCGTGGTGACTATAGTTAATATTGCAATTCATATTTGAAAGTAGATCTTAAAAGTTATCATCACAAGGAAAAAATTGACACTATATATGGTGACAAATTTTAACCAGACTTATTATTGTAATTATTTCATAATATATACAAATTTCAAGTCATTATGTTGTACCCATGAACCTAATACAATGCTGTATGTTAATTATATACCTTAATGTAATTATTTCTAAAAGAGATTTCATTTTGTTTCTCCTATCAAGTACTATGTATAGTGGTTTTCAAATGCGACCTTCATTCCTCTGGCTTCATATCTCCCAATGGTTTCTCCAACCGGTGTGTTTGAGAGGAGTTGGATATGTGAGAAACATTCTGATTTATCTCTTGGATTTATCTGTCTTAGTCAGAATATGTGATCTAATTTATTCTCAGACGTTAAGCTTTGAGTGCCAGAGGCATCTTTCACGATCTGGGAGGCCTGCAGTTATTTAGCTTTGCTTGTGACTAAATGAAGTATGAGAAAGTCGTTGTGGCCTCATAGCAGAAGATGTCCTCCCAATCCAGCCATTATGAATTATAAAGGAGGTATTTTGACCTCCATTTTCATGATTATTGTGCCTGTCTCTCAAATGGTTGCAAAACTTGCAGAGAAAAATGGTTTATTAGTCCTCTGAAACCTCAACTGAACATTATGTTGAACTGTGGCACAATTTTAATCTGGAAGAGAAAGTATATGCACTGCAAGTATGGCAGGACCTATCACCATTTTTCTAAGAAAAATACAGAAGAATGGTTTGTATCTATAGGGAAGAAGACTTTGGCATTCCAAAGATGCACTTTGCAATTGTCTCCAATAATGACCTCAGTGAAAGATTTGGAAGACTCTGCCCATACCCTTTTAACACTAATGCATGCACAAACCAAGACTGATTGATTCTATAATCCCATCACTAATAACTAATAATTAATATCATACCCACCCCATTTTAACTCACTTATACTTAGAAAGGACAATATCACTTGGACTTGAGGAATGGAGAATGGGTTGTGACTTAGACGATGCACTTTGAAGTATCAGTATAGGCATGTATACTTTACCTAGACATAGTACAAGCTCAAGGTCTGTCTGAATCATGCCTCCTTTTGAACACCCAATTATTTGAACACCCAATTATTTTATTTACTTTAATTTTTTTAGTATATGCACCTAGTTAAGCAACTATTACTACTTCCTAATTTCAGAACATTTTCATTACCCCAAAAAGAAGACCCATACTCATTAGCAGTTACTCCCATTCTCTCAGCACCCAGCCCCTGCAACCACTAATTTACTTTTTGTCTCTATGGATTTGTTTACTGTGGACATTGCATATAAACAAAATCATAAAAATATGTCATCTTTTGTGACTGACTTTCACTTCCCTTAAACCTTAGTTTTCAAGGTTCATCCATGCTGCAGCATGCATCAGAACTTCCCCCTTTTCTGTGGCCAAACAGTATTCCATTTTATGGACATACCACCCTCTGCTTCATTCCTCAGTCGAAGGACACCTGGGTTGTTTCCAGATTTTCACTGTTATGAACAACACTGCCGTGAACATTTGTGAACAAGCTGTGATGTGAACATGTTTTCAATCCTCTTGAGTATATGCCTAGGAATGGGGTTGCTGTTGCTTAGATCTTAAGCGTACGTTTTGGTGCATTTCATACGAAGCCTTTTTCATACATAAGGTTTTGGCCTGGGTGTGGGACTTGGGTGAGCAGTCCAGAACTTATCTCACCAGCAACAGGGTGGCGGATCCAAGTCAGCTGGAAATCCCAGCCAGAATCCCACCTGCCTTTCTTTTGTCCTCTTTTCCATGCCCTGAGGGGCTCAGTGGTTTCTTCAATTTAAAGATACCATCTAATTAAAAACAAGTCACAATTACAAAAATAACAATTCAGCAGACGAGGCAAAACAGGTGCCATGAAAGTTTCTTTTGACATTGATTATAAAATACCTCTTGATTTAAAAATATTAAATTTGGGGGGAGAAACATTATTGCATATCGAGCTGGGGAGATTATAGCTTTAAATTTAAAGGTTACCCTCAGAGTCCAGCCCAGCATATTTATAAGGAAGGAAAAGGAGGGCTGGCTCCATAGCTTGAGTAGCAGCCACGGGCAAACCCTTATGTTGAGGCTTGAGGAGAAAAGTGTAGACACAAGAGTGACAGACAGCATTGGGCTGTGGTCCATTCATGGAACATCTCTGAACTGGCTTCTAGGGACACTCAGTGGAGGCACAGATTACTCAGTGAGATATCAGACACTAAAGATTAAGAATCTGTTCCTTAATGCTCTATACCATGGAGAAGCTTAGGAGGGCCAGGTGGCAGAGCCCAGAGAACTCTGGCGTCCAAGCCCAACATTTTTCTTTCCATAATGCCACAGATAACCTCCCTTCCCTGGCCTTGGTTTCCTGATCTGTGACCAACCAATTATTTTAAATTCGATGTTGTTTAAATCCACGACACACATTGTTTGGGGTACCTGCTCCTAATTATTATTATAGTACATTTTAATTCTTACTTGATTAAATAGAAAGGTAGGACATATTCCAAGGGGTGAACCTCACAGTAACAATTCACAGCTTTTTTCATTAGTTTTTCATGCTCTGGTATGTCACTTCATCAGTAGTGTACACCAAAACAAAAGCAGTAAGAGCCCAAATCCTTCATCTACTTTTACCCTTGGAATTTTGTGTCGTTCAAGGATATTAGAACATGTAGTATTGTCATTGATACCTACTGTATTTCTCTTCCGCCAGCTTTCTAGTCTACGATCAAATTATGCAACTATGCTTCAAAATATAACCAGAATTCAAACATTTCTTATTATACGCATTATCACCAGACTACTTTAAACCACTGTTAAATGTCACCTGGAATATTGGATAGTCCCACATTGATCTCCTTTTTTCCATCCTTGTGCCTCACACAGACTACTCTCTCGAGTGTCCAGAGTGATCCTGTTGATACGAGACAAATCACCTCACAACTCACTGAAAAAAATCAAGTGGCTCCCAGACACACTCAGTGTAAAAGCAAAACTCTAGTACCTCCCAGGCTTAGAAGCTATATGTTTCTCCCTAAACTCACTTCCTGATCTTCTCTACCTTGTACTTGGCTTCAGCCATGCTGGTGTCCTCGGTCGTCCTTGAACATGCCAGGCCACAAGTGTCTTGGGGGCTCCGCACTTGCTGTGGCTC